>JAQIXA010004332.1:0-11580 GCA_034699045.1 Nanhermannia cf. coronata Gr-Ori-00579 | reverse complement strand
ATTTTTGACTCTGAAAAAGGAAGGAAGTGTAATTTATTCAGGTGCCCATGGAACTTGACAAATCCTTTATCAATAAAGCTTATGAAATAAAAAGTCTTTTTTTCGTAAGAAAATAGTTACCTGGTTGAAATTTTTCTATCCTAAATACCTAGGCTAAATTTTTTATATGTATCTAGCAATTTACAATCGCAAATAATTTTTATAGGAACTCATTGATAGTGCATTTTAGGAAAAATCGGCTTATTAGATTAGGAACTGAAAATGCGATTTTTCTGGTTGATTTTTGATTACCAGAAATTGTCAAAAAATGGTCCTTAAAGCCTAATACTCGTAGATCCTTTGACAATTTTTTTTAGAAAATGAATATTTATTGATTTATTCTGATTTTTCTATAAAATTTATATATGCCTATTAGATTTAGATATGTGTGTAATCAAAAGCATAAGGACTACATAAATTCAAAATTTTATAAAGATCATTTGGTCATATAGGTACATTAGGCAGGATACTTCAAACTACTGTGATGTTCCCAGTTTCTTGAATTCTGGACACAAGCTCGAGTTCCCAGAGTTGAAAAGGTGCGTAGAAATCATATTCACAATCGTCTACTGTAAATGTTTGACCAAGTCTTGAAAAAAATTTAAAATTAAAAAAATTATTGTAAAGTTAGGTTTTAATTTAGGTTACCCATGCGACTGAAGACACCATCGACCTCTAACTGCCAGTTCCCAAGTATCATGACCACCATAAAGTCTGACATCCCATGGTTTCGGATAAAGTTCAGGGTCACCAGGTGATCCAGAAAGTGAATTATATTTCACTTTTTTATGAATTATTTGAAATCTGCCCATATCTATGAATTTCAAAAGTAATTTCAAAAGAATCAGAAGGATTTTATAAAAGTAATGAAATCCTAGATTTCGTTTTTTTAAATGGATGTAAACTAGGATTTCAATTTGAAATTGAGGATAAGAATTGAGATATACTCCGTATTTATCGAACCGAGCTTTATTACTCTATTCAGCTAAAAGATTCTTAAAAAATCAAATATGTAGGGGTAAACAAGGGATAGTTTCGAAATTCTGAAACATTTTTGAAATTTGGACAGCTTTATTTTGACCTAAAAGCTTGAGAATATCAAGACTATCTCTATATTTGATCCTATAAAAATTTCAAGTGAAATTATGATTTGTAATTTTTATATCTTATTTTCGAGTCGAGATAACGACTAATATGCAATAGGTAGGGACTACTGATATTTCGTTCGAAAATTTGTGTCAAAATTTCAAAAAAATGTTCCAACTATTTCTAATCTACCCTTACAATTTAATTAAAAAAAAAACTTACAAACAGGGTTATCAATACTTTCTTCTATAGTCCAAATCTGCATTGGATCATTTTTTCTATAAACATCTCCAATCACATCCCCATTTTCTCGAACTGTCACAACCTATTAAAAATTCAATTTTTTTAAAAAATTTTCTAAATTTTGAATTTACCCCTTTATCATAATGATTTCTAATGATAACTTCAGAACCTCGTACACTTGAAGGCCAAAAATTTGAGCTAGGTATTTTAAAAGAATTAGAATAGGAATTGAGTAAAAGTAACCCTAAAATAGGGAATATTTGCAAAATATTTTTCATTTTTAATTGAATATAAAGTTTACGGAAATTACTCATCTTTATATACCCAATTTTATATTTGGTCAGAGATTTACAGTCATAAAATTCATAAATATTGACATTTTTTGTTGTTTTTAACTTGGAAAAGTATGCAAGATCATGACATTGACTTTTTGTACAGATTCAGCGTAGTTAGTGTCTATTAATCCAAATTTTATGACTACATTAGGGGTCGATTAAGGGTCAATTAGGTATGATTCGGAACTGTTTTTGAAAACTGGACAATTTCCGACTGTTTTTTGACCTGAAAACTGAAACCTTTATATCTAGAGATAGCCAAGACATTCTGAAACAAATTTCAGATCAAATGAATAACTTTATCATCTGAAAACAGGTTGTCCAAATTCCAAATAATATTTCCGAACTATCCCTAATCTACCCCTACATATAATAAAATGTAAATTAGATACAATTCTGCAATTACCTACAGATATAGTCAAAAGGGTTATTAACTTTTTAGGCTTATTTATACCTCAAGTTAATCCTTAAATCTTTCAACAAACATTTCGATGATAAAAATTTCAGAATCAAAATAAACAAACTTAATTCAAGTTCAATGAATTATTCTAATTTGGCTTTTATATGAATGGTAGGTACAGAGGTAACTAAATAGTAAATAGTTTAAAAAATTTCAAAAATAATGATTTTTATACATCGTACCTACAAGTAGTGTGTAGGTACTTAAGTAGGTATACATATACATAGCAAGTATCATTTCAGTCTTTGAGATTCTCTTGGAGAAAGTTTTAGCGAAATTTTTTATTTACAATTTATATAACGTTATTGTGTAGGTATAATATGAAACCTACATTATATGACTAACCTTGGCTTGATCAAAACAAAGAATAGTTTTAAATACTTTAAGTAACTTTTATTTATAATGAATAAGCTTTTTACTGTAGTATTATTCCATTTGATTTGAGAATTATTTGAGAAATTTTTCTCAAAAAAAGCCATACTTTGGTCTAAAAATGAAAGCGATCACTTATTCTACGATTCTATTTTTTCTACTGATTTTGGATTTGAGTTTTATTTCTTGTAAAGGTAAAAAAGATGAATCACCTGAAGAAGATGAAGATGATGAGCCTAAAAAAGGTATAAAAATGTTGGATTTATAAAGCGTCAGTAATTGTATTTATGTATATAGCTTAAAGGCTTAAAATAGGGCTATTGAGCCCCTTTTTTCTGTCCGTCCTATACTACACTATAAGTTTCCTTATATCGTTTAAGAGTTTATCTATTAGATCCTTCAAAATAAGTAAATTTTGAAGAGTATGAGCCTAAAAAAGATGTATTTGTACAAATATCGTATTTTATTAAGCTTAAATCCAGTATTGAATGTATTCAGCTTTCAGGCCTTTGCATGTTAAACCTCATATAAAGGCCAGTAAGCTCATTATAATTACCATATAACCCGAAGATACTAATAGTATCTTCGGGAAAGTAATCCATTTTGTCATTTTTGAGAATTTTTTGATTTTAGTAAGCTAAAAATGTACTTGATCAAAAAAGTCATATCAAAAATGTACAAAAGATAAAATTTTGGCAAAAATTAAGGAACTATTTCAGTACCCTAACTATCAGTAAATCAGTATATGTATACCTAGATGATTTATAGCCGATATTTAGGATATACAAATGGTAGGTAGAGATAAAGATTTCAGTTCAGACCTTATGAACAGAATCAGAATCAGATTCTTTGAATTTTAAAATCAGAAAAATTTCGAAAAAATTGCAAGATTGTTGATGTTTAATTAGGTATAGGTATAGATAAATGTATAGAGTTTTAAAATTTAAAATTTTTTGTGAGAAAAGCAGGTGTTAAAGAAATGATGAAGAAGCTAGGTGATGGTGGTGGAGCCTTAACAACTCAAAAAGTTACAAAAACTCGAACAATTAAGCAACATGGTGGAAAAGTTGATCTTGATATGGGTGAAGAAGAGGAAGAACATGAGGACATGAGAGGATCCGGGGGTAAATTTATCAAAATGATATAATTATATAAATCTAAATTTGGTCTTATTTCTACTGACCAAAATCAGGTTTTTCAGGGAAAGAGAAAGAAGATAAAATGGAATTACTGACAGCAAGTGGTACTGAAAGTCTTGGACTTGGTGGTACTCCCTTAAGAGCCACTGCTGGAAGGGGGATAACAAAAACTCTCAGGTATTTTTTGGCTTCATTTGGAATTATTTCCAATTAAAACTTCTAAAACCTATCCGAACTATACCTAGTCTACCCCTATGTACATATTTTGATCATTAAAATATTCAATTTTACAGATTGGACCTTTTGGGTACTGGACAAGGGGGATTATTAGGGCTAGGAGGGGTAAGTTTCAGATCAATTTGAAAAAAAAATCTCCAAAATTTCTCTCGGATTTTGAAAATCTTATTGCCTAGAATTCAATATAGGTAGGGTACTATTTACTATATACGAGTTATAATTACTAGGGTGAAGGTGGTGCTGGTGGGGGTGGTGAAGATGGTCTTGGTGGTCTTGGACTTGGTGATGGACTTGGAGGAATTTTGGGGGGTGTTGGAGGATTAGCAGGTGGATTAGTTGGAGGGTTACCATTAATTACCCTACAAGGTCACACTCATACTCAGGAATACAAAAAATAAATCGAAAATTTTTAAAATTTTAAACTTGTATACAATAATGTATCTAATATGTACATCTATAAATATAATCGAATTTCTGATTAAAAATATAGCACAGGCTATTAAATGACAAACCTGCTCAATTTCACAAAAAAATAGAAATTGTTTACATTTAAAAGCTTTTTCGAGTCAAAATTACTAATTCTAATATTAAGTGCCACTTATTACTCTAATACACTAGAAATGATTATTGAAATTGAAATTTTTGTAATTGCCAATTATAGGGATAAGGTAGGTAAATGATATTAGATATGACATTATTTTTTATGTTCTATAAATATCCATTAAAAACAGACTTAAAAATTATACTTACAATAAAATTATGAATTACTTAAATTGTAGATTCATTCCTCTGCCTGTCCTGCAGTCAAATCAATACATTATTGTCAACTGAATTTTTTATTAACATGAAATAATGACACAAGTCAGTCATGAAATTTAAATTTTATATTGATAGGTAACTAGAATATACTTTTATGATAATTAAACTAAGCAGATACTTATCTCCAGTTCTTTCGATTAGAAAAAGTATCTAAAGAATTTGAGTAATCATTTTAACCAAAATTTTTCAAAAATGTGTAAATTCACTATATTTTTGTTAATCCTCATATTCTGCCATGTTCGATCGAATAATCATATCTTTGATACCCTGATCAGATCAAAATTTTGTCAAAATTTTATTCTAGCAAGTGATATGAAAATTAATCCTAGTATTTTGATACACCAAATTGCCCAAAAAATTGAATTTCCACAAATTTTTTATCATTTTTCCCCAGGTGGATCAATCGATTCAAGCGATTCTGAAAAAATCCCCGAATTTTTCAATCGAGAATATACATTTGCAGACGATTTATTTCGACCTCAAATTTTCATTTATAAACTACATAATCAAGGACATTGTTCAAAAATACTTGTAGAATCAGGTCCAGAAAAAAATTCTGAAAAATATATAACTAACTGGTTATTCAGTAAGAAATTTGCATTACCCCAGACTGATATATTTCTATACATTTCTCCAAAATCCTGGAGATTTCTGTCAACTACCTGGGCATCAGATATCAAATATAAATTTTCCATAAATCCCATCAATCCTGAGAAAATTATAAGTGGAAATTGTGTCAATTTTGAGGATCGTCAGTGTCACGGAATTTTACAAGGTCGGGCTTTAAAAGTGGTCACAGTTCGTGGCCCTTTTTTTGCTCGAATTGACCCTTTAGCCAAAATGAGGTCAAAAGGGATACAATTTATATTATTTAAGCAATTTTCTCAAATTTTTAACTTTACTTTTGATATATCTTATTCGAAAAACGGTGGCTCTGGAATGAGATCGATATTACCAGGAGACTCTAAAAATTCTTCAAATTCTTCAAATTTTTTAAATTCTTCTTTAGCACGTGATTTTATATGGAATGGTTGCATGGGTTCTGTATTTTATAGAGAATCAGATATAGCACTTGCAGTAGGGATTACTGTATTTCGGCATTTAATTATTGATTTCTCAACAATTATTGGAATTTTTGATCGAAAATTCTTTATTAAAACACCAGAACCTTCGACTGACTGGAGTTCTATATTCAAACCTTTCGACCTGACCTTATGGCTTTTACTTTGTTCTACATTCTTGATTTGTCTCATAACTTTTTATTTTTTTATAAAAAATGAATTTGTACAAAAATACAGGGATGATTTTAATTCATTTAAAGTGCTTGAGGAGATTTTGAATTCTCAGTTGAGAATTTTGCTGGAACAATCTGCTACTTTGAGGAATTTTGTGGGAGCTCGAGTCAGATGGATGGTTTTTTTATGGACACTTTTCTCTCTTGTCCTGGGCATTGGGTATAGGGCTAAACTTTTAGACTATTTATTTTTCTTGAGTCCTAATCCTGTTCCGATGACACATCGAGATCTTGTTTATTCCCCAGATGGGTACAAAATGTATTTCAGGTAAAAATAATAAACAACTTACTCGTATAATTTGTAAGAGACATTTTTTTTAAGTAGGGTACCCTAAGTACCAAAAGTAGAAGTAGATTAGGATACATAGTTCGAAAACTTTTTTGAATTTTCGGATGAATCAGTTGTACTTTTGCCTGTTTGTTTAAGATTATCTTGGCTTCTCTAGATATGGATTTCAGTTTAAAATAACAACAGATTCATCCGAAAACAAACTGTTCAGACAAAAATGTTTTCGAATTTTACCCTAAAGTAAATAGAATAAGAAGGATTCTTATTCTACTTACTTTATTTTACCCTATAATATACTCTGTTAATTTACTACAGAAGTTATGGTGGCGTTGCATTGAACGAGCTGAGATTAAGAGCGAGCTCAGATCCCGTTGTAGCACTGACTTTGAGCAAAATTTCAATCATTAATTCTTCCATGGATTGTATTAAATATGCCATGGTTGAAGACAAAACTGCATGCATGGACTATGTAAGTAAAAAAAATCGTAAAATTAGGTAATCAAAATCTGGAAATCATACCTATACCTATCATTATAAATTATACCTTTATAGGTGGAAAGTACTTATCTTATCAGTAATCTAACACAATACAAGATCAAAGAGATAAGAAATCTACTAAATAGAACTTAATACATTAATAAATCATAGACTTCCATCGCATCGAACATCACAAATTGATCGAACTAGTCTTGAGTCTTGTCTCAAGTCAGTCAAGTCTCCAATTAAATTATAATATTCCTAGAATTATAATCTATAGGTAGGTAACATTTTCCCAATTTAGAGGCAATTTAATAAAAAGAGGGTTTGTCAAAGAATATTATGTCTAGAATGTCTAGAAAGTTGATTATAATTAATCATTAGCTCATTATATAAATAGTAAATACCTAAGTAGTGTATACCCTGCAGAATAAGACTATAATTACCTATTATGAGATTGTATTTTTGCACTGCGATTTTGATTACCTACCTTATCCTTAATATTATTAAATTTTTTGAGATTATTTAGATTCTAACTTAATATGATTAATTAACTATAGTCGGTCTATGGAGAACATGCTATCGCTACCAATGCAACACTAAACCCTTATGACGCAAATACTCGAGAAAAACTTTTCCGCAGATCTCTAGACTCAAATGTAAGTATGTTTATGTACATGATCTATAATATAGAGGTAAGTTTACCCTACCAATTAGGCCAATTAACTGAAAATATCTTCTCAAAAAATATTGAATGTTGCTTTTCATTTCATTTATATTGAAAACTATATGCTCTGCTGACTGCTGCTAGTCTGGTGATCTTAAATTTTGATCTGATACTACTCGTATTATACATGTATGTATTGTTGAAACAATATTTACAATTTTATTTTTTAATAATTTAGATTTAAATAGATTTATTAGAGCTTAAACAACACTAGTTTAATTGTACATTGTATAGAAGGATATAGAATATAATATTTCATTTTACACGTTTGGTTATAAAAGGATAAAACTTATAAAACATTTTAGATCATTTTTATAGTATGTAATTACTAATTACATATTATGATTATGATCATCGAATCCACTTGAATTATGAATATAAAAATTAACAGACGACAAAACAACGAAACTATTTACTTATAAAAATAAAAACATAAAGATTATGTAAAGGCAAAGGATGCAATGTAGGCAGGCAGCATAAGCTTATATACGAGTATCAATCTTTCCATTTTCATAAATTATGATACAGTTGATAATTATGATACAAATTATGATAAAAAAGTTATTTCAATTGAAAAAAATAATTTAACACTAAAATAAGTATTGTTTGTCTTGTCAACTTGTCACTTACACTTGTATTTAAGTATATAATTCTAGTTATAGTCCTGCTGGTTCACATGGTCAACTTTATTCTGGGAAATTGTTTCCAGCAATATTTCTCTCGTGGATTGGAAATAGTCCATTGTCGGTTACCAATTTCATTTGTTCAGTGTTAAATATTGAAGCCATGTACGAGAGTAAATAACCTTTTTTCCTTGGGATTAATCCTTCCGCAGCAAGTGCCCTTTCCAACTCAAGATATGTATACTTGCCATGTTTATTTCGACAATTTGATTGGATTTGATTCAAAAATAATTCTATATAATTGCTCATAACCCTGTGCAATAACTTGATGTCCTCTGTATTCATTTTTCCCCAGAGACGATTTTGTAGCTGGTATAATTTGGTGTACTCAATTTTTTCAGGTGCAGGTGCAGATTTCTTCTTTACTAATTTTACTTTCTTGTTTTTATTTGCATTTGCAGTTAATTGCATGGTTTTGGATGAGCTTGGTTCATGTTCGAGTTCAATTGGACGGGCAGAAATTGGTCGCTTCTTGAGCTGAAATTTTTTCTTATATTTTGATGATATTTTCAAGGAAGCTGATTTTGAAGTAGAGCTTTTTTCAATAGATTTGTGATCAAGTACTTTTGATTTCAATTTTGATTTTGAAGCAGGCTTTGGTGTAGCTTCAATATCTTCGACGATAATTTCAGGTTCCATTTCGTTTTCAAAAACAGGTTGAACATCAGGTTGAACAGAACTTGATAATTTCTTTGATTGACTCTGACTCTGAGATTGATCAGCATTTGATGAAGAGTTTGGCAGTATTGTGTTTTCCTTATTAATATTGGCTCCGACATCAACTTGAGTCTGAGTCTGAGATCGGCTTTTATTACGAGGAGTTTTTTCTTGATTGGCTTTGACATCAGTTTTAAGCTGGCCTTTAATTCTTATACTTTCATCAGGTGTTGATTTGGGTACTGACATTTTAAAGGGCTTTAAAGGAGTATTTAAGTTCTTATCTTTAGTGGTTGCTTCAGATTTTTGAATTGTTGAAGATGATTTTTCTAAGCTAGTTGGTGATGCAGTTGATAGAGACTTATCTTTAGAAGGAATCTTTTCAACAACAGCTTCTTTATTACTACGAAGCGTTCTTAGATTATCAATTTTAGCCTTTTTGTTAATATCTTTATTCTTATTCTTATCAATTTTCTTCTTTTTGGCTTTATTTGATTTTGTCGTTAATTTTAATGGAGATGGAGATTTTTCTCTTTCGTGTGTAGATTCATATTCTAAGGCCAAGGGTTGAATATTTTCAACATAATTATTATTCTCATTAAAATCATGTCTGGAACTTGTTCTTAGTCTTTTCTTTAGTGGTGAAGGTGATGAATCTTTTACTTTTAATGGAGATTTCGAACTTCCTTGATCAGGTTGATAGCCTCGAAGAGATTTCTTTCTCAGTTTATCAGTAGCTTTATTAATCTTACTCCCTTTTCTAGGCAAAATAACTTTTGGTTTTTTGATTTTGACATTATTTGCTTTCTTTATTGATGCATCATTCTTATTCTTATCATTTGAGTCTGCTAGCTCTTCATTTACTTTCATTAGAATTTTGGGCTTTTCAAAACCCTTCTTCTCCTTTTCCACTTCCTTTTCATTACCATCAATGCTTGATTCAGAATCATAATCATTATTAATTGAACAGGATGATGGTAAATGTTCAGGTTCTTCTTCAAAACTTGTTTCTGAATCATCTTTATCCTTGTTGTCATTTTTCAAAGTTAATTCATGATTAATATTTTCTTCATTATCAGAGGCAGAGGGACTTATTTCAAACACATCTTTCAAAATTGGTCTCGATATTTGACTTTTCTTTCTTAATTTAACCATCTCCTGCTTCTTTTCCAATCTCGGCTTTTTTACTGACATTAAACTATTATAACCTTTATTTTCTTGCGATGAAATTGCAGAAAGGTTTAAATTATTTAAATTTTTCTTCTTGGCTGCTATTTTTTTAATAGGTGTTGAATGATTGATTATTTGAGTTTTTTCATTATTGTTATTCATCACATCTGCCTCCTTGTTGTTCCGACTAATTCTGCCTTTTAGTTGAGATTGAGATCGGGTTTTTGGTGTTGGAACTCTCTCTATTAAATCCATTTTCTCTTGTGTTTCTATCATAATTGATTCATCCTTCTTTTTTGAAACTTCCATAATATTTGTATTTGTAGTGGATGTTGAAGCTCTTAATTTATTTGTAGACTCTAAACCTGCGCTCGAATCTTCTACTATACTCTCTATCCACAAACTTTTCCCTAAAATTATTAATAAATATGTTAGTGATAGTTTAATAGTAATAAGCTGTATCGGAAGCATAGCACAAGACTTAATACTTACTTGTAGTTCTTTGCATTTTTTTACTGATACTGATATCAAATGTTTCCACGATTGTTGAGATTTCATCTTGACTTTGGTCTAAAATATTTGTAAGAACAATTTTAGCAAAAATTACAAATATATCGGGTATATAACCAATAATATAAATACAATTTTATCTGGCATTTACTTTCTTCCAAGTTGTTTTCATTTTCGGCATTTACTGGTTGCGCTTCTTTTGTAAAAGTTTCATTATCTTTCTCTACTTCAAATGTAATTTGATCAGTTTCTCGAACTGTGAAATAATGACAAATAATATATTTACGGAATGTTTATAATTTATTTTTAATATTGATATTACCATCAGATTTCTTGTTAGCTGGTGTTAGAACAGGATCAATTTGCTCATTATCTTGCTCATGAACTTCTGACGAGACTGTGGCTACAGGTGTTTTTGGTACACCTGTAGATTTTTTAATTCCAGGAGCGATTATAATTGCATTCTTTCTAAATTCTCTTTCATAAACTGAATCACTAAGCTGATCAGTTAAGTCAGATTGAAATGATGATCTCCCTGATTAAAAAAGCCAAAAATAAAAATATAGTTTTAAAGTTTTACATGAAAAGGAAAAATATATATGATAGCAATTAGTTGCCAATTAGAATCGATTTTTTTGCTTACTTGTACTCTTTTTAATGGGTGGAACATATGGACCATGTTTCCTCATAGCTTCAATTATTTTCGATTCTGAAGGATTATAGCTATTGTTGCTTTGATCATTAGTTTCTTCATTGGATTTAGAATTTAAATTGTAATGAGGAACTATAATGTTGGCATTAGCTTTGAAAGCATTCTCAAAGGCAGAGACTGACAATGGAGTACCATCAATTGTAAAAGTTCCACCTCGTGATGTCATTCCAGAATTATCTGAATAAATACAGTATTTACTAATTTTACTAATTGCCAGAGACTGGACAATTACCCTTAAAAAGTAATTAATTACTAATTAACAATTACTTGAAATTTTAAGCCTAAAAGTAATTAATTATCAATTACTTTAGAAGTTCTAAAAAAGTAATTA
>JAQIXA010004331.1:0-11583 GCA_034699045.1 Nanhermannia cf. coronata Gr-Ori-00579 | reverse complement strand
AGACATACAGACGGACAAAGTGCAAGCAAAGTTGAATAGTAAGGGCTCGCTTCGCTCGCCCAATAATGAAATGAATAACTTATGATTGGGTGGGTGTGGGTATACATACCTATTTAACTTCAATTATTTTCAATTTTAAATGAAATTATTACACTATGTATTTATTAAAGCTTCTAATACATATATGGTATGTGTCAGCTGCGTATAATGAATTTAATTTTGAATATAAAGTAATTTTATTTTATGGGTTTTTCAAATAAATCTATTTCCATATTATGAATACCATACTTTAATTGTACATATCAAATATTCATTATTACAATAGTAGATACAATGATATTAAAAATTGAGATTTTTTATCGATTAGTTAAAGTACCTTACCTACCTAAATAATTTTACAAGAATTAAGTAGGTACCTACTTACTACGAGTACTTACTAAAATGAACAGATAAATATGCATTTTTATGCATGGTTTTATAGATATTTTATTTTACATACAATGCAATGTTAGGTTAAAAATGTAGCATGGATACATTTTATAGCAAATGAATATTTGCTCTACTTAAACTTAACATAACTGATTTGTAGGACATCCAAATAAATCGAAAAAATGTCTCAACTCAACTAATAATATCTAGAAATAGAGATACCTATAGAGCTAAAATAGAATAGAATAACATTCGAAATTACAATACATATTTTATAGGCAGAAATACTATTTGTATTTTATTAGCCTCTATAGGTTTTAGGTTAGGTATGAGTCAGTCAGGTTTTATTTCATATTATTTTTAAGCTCGAATTCAAGAATTTTTAAACTTGACTTTGATTGCTTTGAACCATTCGATTCATTCATTCAAAATATTTCCTATTTTCATATACATATAAATAAAATAGGCATTTATTTGCACCTTGATATCAAGTTCTTATCAGGAAATACAAACCGGCTTTAATTTCTATTTAAAGTTCATTAAACATCGCTTCAAATCCATGAAAAAGTACCTAGATACAGATAGATAGTATTTTTTTTTATTTTGTAAAAATGGCAAAATTACGTATCGAGTTTGACAATTCTTCAAAATCTTACTTTTCTGGTCAAAATGTGTCGGGAAATATTCACTTCAATTGTGATAATGAGAAAAAAGTTCAAGGTTTGTAAAAAAAATATTTAAAAAAATCATAATTCGTATTATTATAACTTATTAAGGTAGGCACTTTACTTTATTTATTAGTAAATTTAAAATTTTAAAAGTTTATAGCAAAGATAAGTTCTAGAACTGGGGTTTTAAAGTAAGGATTTTAGGCTTATCTTTACGATTAGTTTACTAATACGTATTTAGAAAGATACAGAATAAAAATGTGTAAAAAATTTCCTTTTTCTTGACATTATGAGATTACCTTAGGCCTAGAGATCTGAATTCAGAAAAATGATACCCTAAAAAGTAAGGTAGGGTAGAAGTATAGAACAGATTAAAAGTCTTATTATTCACATTTTTAAAAATCTTAAAATTGTTTTTTAGATTTAGTGATAGGATAGGATATGGGACTTGAGACTATGCATATAATGTAGTTGAATTTTAGTGTAATTATTTTATCCAGAAAAAAATGTATTTTTTTATGATTTTTCAGGTTTAAAGGTCAAATTTAGTGGGAAAGCTTCAGTTCATTGGACCGAAGAGGAAAAAGAACGTGATCGTGATGAAGAAAGAACAGTTACAAGAACTTTTTCAGATTCTGACAATTTATTTGAGTATAATTATTACGCTTTAGGAGACGGTAATAATCAAAATTCCAAATATTTCAAAAAATCTTGTAAAAATCTCTACAAATTCTATTTTGCTATTTTAGATCGAAATGAAATAAAAATAACTGCAGGTACAAATGTTTTGACTTTTGACCAACTTTTCCAATCAATTTTTATGAAAAACTCTCATTTTGTCAATTTTTGATAGGTCAATATTCATACCCATTCCAGTTTACACTACCTTCAGATTTGCCTTCAACATTTAGCGGTCAATATGGTCAAGTCAAGTATGAAATTGAGGCTCGAATGAAACGAAATTTCAAACAGGACTATACGGATAAATGCCAATTTACAGTGAATGCTATAAGAGATCTGAATAAGGAAATTGATTTTGGTATAGGACAACCTGGAGAAGTTCGTAAAAATAAAAATATCTGCTGTTTATGGTGTAAATCTGGTCCGATCGGATTCTTTCTGAGGATTCCTAGAAGGGGTTTTGTACCAGGTGAATTTATCCCAGTGACAATGGAACTGACCAATATGTCGAGCAGAAGTGTGTCAGAAGTTGAAATGAGTCTTGTACAGGTATGTACAAGCAACTATTTACTAAGGACAAAATTTGCTAATTTTTGATGGTTTTTTAGGTGTGTTCATTTTTTGCTCAAACAAGACTAGTAAAAATCATATTTCGTTTCGTATTATTATAACTTATAAGGTATAGGAGACTAGTAAAAATCTCCTCCAAATTCAAAGGGCTGGTCCAGAAAGGGGTAATGATTCGGATATTTGGCAAGGAAAATTTATCCAAATACCACCAGTTTGCCCGAGCAAGTTAGGAAATTGCCGAATCATCGATGTTCAATATCATTTATTTGTAAGTGTTAATAGTCATTTAGTTTGATTAATTTTTTTAAGGTCAAAGGTTACATATCCAATATTTTTATTTTATTTAACTAACTTACCAGGTCGAAATGAAAATTTCCGGAGCTTTGAATCTCAAAGGAGAACTGCCAATAGTTATCGGGACAATACCTTTAAGAAATCAATTTAGTGAATTAATGCCAAATTCGGATTCTCCTAATCAAAGTGCCTTTAATCGACAGTTAATACCAAATGAAGTCCCACTTGACCTTCGTAAGACACTTTACTAATTCTATATTAAAAATTATATAGTAATTAAAATTAAAAGAATTATTTATCACATTATTATAGCCCCGCCAAGCTATGAGGAATGTATGTTTTCTGAAAAATCGATTCAAAAACAGGATCCAAAATTTGCAAATGCATCCGCACCATCTGAGGATTTAGAAGAACATAATTTTGTCCCCAAATATGTCACTTATGGATGGAATAATAGTACTAGTAGTAATATAAGAAATTAATCTCAAGTTTAGCAATTATCTGTTATTTGTACAGCTTAAAAAGACATGACTTTGTGTGTAATCTAGTTCTAATTTCTTTAATTTATTAGGGTTTTTTTCGCAACATTTTTTTATAATTACGTTGTACCCTACATAAAACGATATAGGAAATTGGAAATTATCCATTCATCTTATTTTTTTAAACTTGTAGGCTTATCAATATTAAGATCAAATATCAATGCTTATTTATGGTATTAAGTCCTATAACTATATCTATATATATTTTGATTTTGAACATTAAAATATATTTTGAAATTTTATACAATACAGAGCATATTTATTAGAGTAGATTAAACAAATAGATTTACATAATGCAGAGTATTTAGGTAGGGTACTTTTATATTTTTTCTAGTTTTTTTAAACTTTTTCGGGTATTATATCTTCATTGGACAGTCTGATTGTGAGCCAATTATTTTCAGCAATACTTAACTTAAGTTTTTCTTAAATTAAGACTTTCTCTTAAGAGAAAGTCCTTAATTTCAAAAATCCCCTTCAAATTCCACAAAACATTGATATGAGGGTTATGTTATGAATATTTTCACTCAAATCCAGCAAATCTTTAAGGTTGCACTGTTGGTCAAATCCAATGTGTTTAACTTTGTCCAGGCGTTTAATTTATTTCGAGACAATTATTGGAGAAATCTTTAAGATTTCAAACTGATTTAGAAAAATCGATTAAAAAGTTACACCCATAAAGAGGCAGATTAAACAAACAAATAATTTTTAAATGAAATGAATTTGAGTTAGAAATCGAAACCCAATAGATACAATTGAAAATAAGTCAATGTTAATAAAAAAAATAGTACCCTACCTAAAGTAGTATAATATAAAAGTAATAGCCTAACCTACTATGTTAATTGATTTCAAACAGAACCTCTCATAAGAGATCAGGAAAATGTGTCAATCAATTTTCATGCAAATCTCGAAGATTAATAAAAAATTGAGTTGGAAATTTTATTTTATTAGTTTAGGTATTTCACACCACACTAACTAATTCTTAAATAGAATACTCGTATAATGTAGATATTTAGAAAACGTGAATTTGTTCAATTTTAAACTATATAATATAAATCAATCAATTTTTTTTAAATGACAAGTTTCAAGATTTTTGAGATCACGAAGAAAAAGAAATAAAATAGGACTCAAAGTTTTCAGATTCAGATTGTTACTTTGAAATTGAAGAGTCTTATTAAACTTTTAAATGGGTTCACAATTAATTGTGTTGTGAATTGCAATTCACAACACAACGCAACTATTCAAAATTTCTCGAATTTTATTAGGTAAAATTAAGCTGTATTTATGCGAGCGAAGCGAGCACTTATTATTCAGCTTTGTTAGCTATAACTCTTTGTCCGTCTGTCTGTCTGTAGTCTGTATGTATGTTCTCGGCATATGTAACTCAAAAACTACTCGACCGATTTTAAACTTTGGTATGAAGGACCCTCATAACTCATAGGGTCTAGTTGTGCATGAAATTTCAGATTGCCCCACTACTTGGGGTCAGGGGGCCCTTAAAGGATTACCCATGTTAATCAAATGGGAAAAAATTAATAATGAGGTAATCGATGAGGGAGATTCAGAATTTTATGTCCGTTTGACCCGGGAGTTGACCTTTGACCCCAAAAATTGACCTATGAACCCGAAAAATGGTGCAACATGTGATGTTTTCATTGCTTTGCTCGCATAATTAATAATCAACTTCTAGTGAGTTGATTAAAGCCTAGTTTAAGCTGTACATACAATCCTTAGGTATAATTACTGTGTTGACATTTTTTATTTAAAAATAAATAAACTTTGTACAAAGGTAAATTACAAGAGGTAAAACTAAAGAATTATTAAAAGTTATAACATAAATAAATAGTTAGAATTAGAATTAGATTTGCCAGTATCATCTTCTACTTAGGACTAACTTTAAGTAGAGATTTCCGCCAGCAATTAATAAGTTCAAAGTTCATATCTAAAACCAAAATGAATATGGTAGTCACATACTCACATCACAACACAATTCACTTAATTCACCTCACCATCACAATTCACAATCACAAACTAAACAGAACAGTGAACAGATACAGATACAGTAGATGGTCTGACATAACGGGTTCTATGGCTCATTTCTTCGTCATATAAAGGTCATTTTTGTCTAAAATATTGGCCTAATATAATAGAACAGGATCTAAAACTAAAATTGACCTCGACCTCGGTTCTGATTCTGATTCTGAACTGAATTCTGACCTCGAATCCTCCAGGTCCCAGGTAAGGTCCAAAAAAAAGGACCAAAATCCTTAATCACCCCAAAAAATTGAGGGATTTATGCGTGTAAAGCTAAATACATATATTATACAGAATACAATTACAGAACAGCATAGCAGAATACAGAGTACAGGACAGGATACAGATACAGACCTTTTTATTACCTATACCTATTCCTAATTCCTATTCTATTTCTTCAGTTTTAATTCGAATGAAGATGGTCATTGAGATTGAGATTGAGTGTAGTGTGAGCCGAGTGATAAATAAAATAGGTAGTTAAATACCTAGTTAAATTATATTATTTTTATTAATTGTAATTATTTTAATATAGTTATTAAATTATAAGTAGACTTAAGCAAGTATTCGATTTTATGCAATAAGAGCTGACCTCTGACCTCCTAATTCTATTCTACATAGGCATAGGTAATTATTATTATATTTTGATATCGCAAAAAGTGATTTTTTACGCAATTTTGTCAAATTGCAAAATTGTTAATTGTTCTTCACTAACTTTTAATTTTGTTAAATTATTCAAGTTTTGGTTTTTTTAATGTGATTTTATTGATTGATAGAAATCATAGAATAGAATTCATTCGACAAGTAGGAAGTAGGTAGTGTTCAGTTTACTTATTTATTATCATTTTTGATTCATTTTCTTAATTTATCTTGATGTTTTGGAGCTTCTTGTTTCTTGTCTGCTGCTGGTCTGCTGGAATTAATCATCAAAAGTAAAAAGTAAAAAGATGGTAAGTCTATTTGTTTAATTGTTTTGACTAAATATACCTACATTAACTATACATATAAAAGATATTGAAGTTTACAAAATAATCTGCAGTCAACAACTTGTACAACACAAGTTGTTGACTGCAGATTACAAGGCCAGGTCAATGATCAACAAATGCAATGTTCAATTGTCATTTGGTAAATAATAATATTCAAAGTTCTAATTGTCTATTTTTAACTATTTTATATTTTAATTCGAGTAGGTATTAGGTATTAATATAATTATCATCATTAATAGTACATATTATTAATAATTATGTAAGTAGCCAGCTCAGATTCATATTCGTTAAAAACCAAATTTTAGCCTCAACTCAAACTCAAATTAACATCTTTCTACTGTCTATTTTACTCATTCCATTATAAATATACGATTAAAATATGGTTTTTCAAAACTGAATCGAATTATGAACTGCTCGTTGTATATGTAGGGAATGGTATTGTGATGTGAAATGTGATGTGAGAAGAGAATAAGGTACTCAAAATACTAAGGTACCTAATTGACTATATAGGGTTATTTTCAATTTTGAAAAAAAGATAACGTGTTGCAAAGTGCTTAATTTATATATTTAAAATATTATGTAGGTAGTAGGTATAGGTATGAGTACAATTTAGATTTTGATTATGAAATGAAATTACGATCCAGTCATCGGGACTTTTACAGTATATTCGGACCGGACGCACCTTATACAGATAGATCAATATTTGATGGTCAATTTCAATTGTCGATGACTAATCGCAATCGTAACTGTAATCGTAGGTATTCGTAAATAAATAAGAAGAATATAAAGTTAAAAAATAATAAGACCAACCAAATTATATTATATAATGCTATTAATAAATCATCATAATTATTAGTAGGTACACTAGGTAGTAAAATACTAGTATTTGTATTTGTATGTACTTAAACCATACCATATACCTACAAAATTTAATTATAAATTAAATTATAGTCAAGTAGGAGCTATGAAAGTAATAATTAATAATAATAATATTCTTATCCATATCTACTATCCATGAATGAGAAATAAGAATAGGTAAATAAGCTAGCTAGGTCTAGGCTATTTTTGTATATAATGGCTCTTTGCAATTTTGCAATCTTTAATCTTACCTAGGTTAGGTTATTTATTTATGCAAATAATAAACCCACACATATTTATTTTAACAACTTGCCATATTTAGAGAAAGAAAAACAAAGGAAGTCATTAATGATAATCTATAGGCATTTAATATATTCTAATTACAGAATACACCATGAATGAACGATAAATTGTTAGTAGGTAGGTAATTTTTTAACTTTAAGTAGGTTTAATATCGTTGATAATAATAATTACAATATTTTTTATTATTGAGGATTGTACCTAATTGTAATTATAATTTAGTTTTATTTTTTATTGTATACTTACTTTTCTATTTCAATTAAAAAAGCTTCTAAAAATATATTATTAATTTTGTCTTTGTTCAAGTCAAGATTAATTAATAATTTTATTTCTAATATAATAATATAATTCCTTGTACATAGTTAGTAAATAGGAGGGTAGGTACTTGAAAGATCAAACCAAGGTTCAGACTTTTCTCGTTTAGTAAAGTTTTTAATTTAATTGTACCTACAAAGTTAGAGAGATAGATTTTAATTTTGCCTATCCTATATTAATGGTAGTGTCAGGAACAATTTTTAAACTACAGACAGTATTGGTATTTCGATATTTCAATTTCTTAAGAAAAGTTAAAATTAGTTTTAATTTCTTGTAGCTGAAGTAAAATCGATCGTAAGGATCAACTTCTCAAGCAAAAGCTCCATTCCATAATTCATAATAATTCATAATATTATATTATTTTCTAAATTCGTTTTAGAGTTGGTGGTTGGTACCTACATACAGAATATTAAAGTTCTTTAGATTTTATTTTAGGTTTGCATGTCTTTATTTTCGATTGTCTACGTACTGTCAACTACAGATTTTATATTGTGATTACGTTATGGTTGATGAAGAAACTTTGATAAAACTGTCTATGAGCATTATTATAAAAAAGACTATTTTTATGTTTCATCCAATTCTTTAATGGTTTATTCTTATTCTCATTCTCATAATTTATTAATGGACGAGGAAACATAAAAGAAAGCTTTTTTCTCGATTTCACTTTTTATTTTATACATGCATGCATGGTATTACAAAATTACTCTAATAAAACTTTCTTAAAGATTTTTAATATACCATTGGGATTCATAAAATAAAATAATCCTTAATATTCTTTTATTGGCCTTTTCTTAGCTATCGAATGACTCGTTATTATGTCATGTCATAAAATATGGTTTTAAAAAACCCAATGGTACTTACTTGAACTTTTCATTAAACATTCTAATTCTAAAATACTAAAAAGGTTAAAAAAAACGGTTAAAAAAACGATTAACAAAACAAAATATCATACTCATGACTCATTCGATCATGGCGTTAAGACAAGACTTAACATTTTTATTTACCCTATAAATTACAATTACTAAAAACTAAAAGTAATCTACTGTACTGACTGATGACTGCGAAATGAAACTGATTTGCACTATAATAACCTACTAGTACTACTAATACAATACAATACTATACTGATACTTAATGATTTTTTGCACGAGCACGAGGCTGAGGTCTAAAATAATTTTATTTCATTTCTAATCCAATCTTATTAGATTTCCAAAGTTTGAGCTGAACTTGTCTCTAATAAATATAAGAAAATATTTCAAGTTTTTTCTTTCATAATTCATAAATGTTAAAATAACTGATAACTGATAAACATTTATAAAACGATAGAAGATAGAACGAACATGAATCTCAGTACCTATCTCGTATATGTTTACATAGCTATCGATATCACTATAAAATAATTAATTATTTTATTTACTAGAAAGCTTAACCGAGAGGAACGGAACTTTATAGAAAAAATGATAATTTTACTGAAACAAACAATTTTAGATTTAATTAAAAATATGATTCATTTTTTTCATAAAATAGCTATCGAGTTCATTGATCATTGTCTATGAGTTTATTAAAGGCCAGGCAGACTACTGACTAGACTATACCACGTAATGTAATACACTCATGTTAGCTGCGTTAGCATTTACCTAGTATGCATTAATTATTGTATGATAATGATAAATAATATTTGATACGATAGCTATAATTATCTTTCAAATTGTCTTTCAAATTATACACCATAAATAATATTAAATAAGTCAGATATGGAAGACAAGTTGAGAGATATAATTAATCAGTTATATTTATATTTTATATTTTCAGATTTCAAGTGGAGGCAATAATAATTATTAAATGATGAATTAGCACTGTGCAATTTTACTTTTCTCGATGTTGGAATATTATTGTTAAGCATTCTCTTGTATGAAATAAAAAATAAAAATCATGGATGATCGATCTGTAGCGGTAAGTTAATATTCTATTCTCATTTTATTTTTTAAATAGTTTTTTAAAACACATTACATTATTTAATGTTCACTAATTTCTAGGATTACTTTGTAATTGCTGGTTTACCAGAGAATCCAGAACCTGTCGATGAAGATTTTTGTGAAGGATTAAGTAAGTTTTATTTGATAATTGATATTATATTTTATTTTATAAATGAAAATTTTTAAATTTGATTATTTTTCTAGATCCAAACGAAAAGAATATCGAGCCTATAACTGATATTACAGTGATATTTCCTGGCCTGGGTGATTTAGTACCGAAAGGATTTGCATGTGTTGAAATAACCCCTAACGGTAACGTAATAAACATTTAATTATTGTTATAGTTAGGTATAACTTTATAATCTGTATTTATGAAGATAAGAATTAACTTATTTATAAATGAATTTTAAAAGTTTTTTAGTAGGTGTTTCTTTAAATTTATTTTTAGACAAAGTCATAATTAATTGTTGTACATACATATAAATTTAGTAAAATTATTAAATGAAGCTTAATATAAAAATATTAACTTTGCCAAAAAATCTCATTATTTAATGGCTTGAATCACAATATAAATAATACACATTTCCTAAAGCCTAGCCTAGTTAGCCTGTTACTAACCATTAACACTATTTGTATTATAATTAAATCGTACTTTTTTAATATATGTAGGTATACCGATACCTATTCCTATTTTGCTATAATATCGTACTTTGGTGTTTTTTTGTAAATTACATTTCAAATGGGAAATTTTAACAGATTGGCTCAAAAATGAGTTTTGCTTGACCTTCATAATCATCTTTGGTTATCACCTTTTTCCTTTATTTTTATATAGATTTTTTCTTATTTTTCTTTTAACCATTGACATCATAATATAATATAGAATTTTAAAGTAAAAAGTAAAAGCCGAAATGTATGTATTTTTTACTTAAGCGACTTAAAAATATACACACGATAAGCAATTTAAATTAATTATTAAACTTTTCTCATTAGAGTCTTACGAATTTCAATACCCATTTCCTTTTATTAGTAGTGATGTAATGATTATTTTATTTTATCAGAAAATTATGAGGAATATTGACAATTAATTTTGATGGTAACTTTTGTTTTTTCTAGGTTTTCCAGCCAATTTAAATAGTGGGAGTTTACGAAGTCCGGAAGTTTATTTGTGCTATCGTAGAGGAAGAGATAAACCTCCACTTGTTGATATTGGGTGAGTATTTTTAATTTTTTTAATATTATTTCTTACAAAGAAACACAACAGATTTTTATTTAAATTATTACAATTTCATCATAATTTCATAGTTTAGTTTATGTATATTAATAATATATTCTTTTCATTATTCACTGGTATTAGTTTTGTCATAAATATTTAAGTTATTCTTCATTTTAAATATTCATAACTAACTAGACTATTATACTTAGGCTTAGGTAATACTTAATGTACTTATTAGTACTTGTATTGTACATGTATCTGTAGCTTATATGTTTACAACTTTTACAAGTACAAGACATTAATGACAACATAATATGTATTTACTTTATTCTACATAATACATAGGTACTAATTCTAAGTACTAGGTACATTACATTATGATTACATCTACAAACTTAACTTAACTATGTTCAAGGAAAAACATGTTTTCACGTTAGAATTTACTTTGCATTGCATTTGAATGTACATCGTATTTTTATTTTGTTAAATATTTAAATTAATAAATGATAGGTAGGGAAAGGGTTTATTTTTCAAGGACACTTTTCAATCAAGATAGATAGGTATGGTATACAGTTCACACATGTTAACTATTTGTTTAACATTTTTGCGACTTTTTATTTATTGACTAAAGATAAATGTGTCATAATGTGCCGATTGAATAATGAATAGCGAATCCATTTCCACTAGGAAAATATAGCGATTCCACCAAACGAGTTGAATAATAAA
>JAQIXA010004330.1:0-11587 GCA_034699045.1 Nanhermannia cf. coronata Gr-Ori-00579 | reverse complement strand
GACAATAAATTCTCTTTAATTGTTTCTTTAATGATAATCTAAATTTCCCATTTAATACCATATCTAAAAATTTTACGGTCATGGCCTTAATGGTTATAATTGTGGTACATTTTATTTATGTTAATTTACCGCATTTCAAATTTGACGAATTCTTGAAATAAAAAATAAAAACAACAAAATTTATCAAAATATTTTAAATTTTTGCAATCTTGATATTTACTTTCACTAATAAATAATTTATATTTTTGTCTAGAATTTATTACTTGTTTGTAGTAAATGCATTAAGAATTTGCCATATAAAATCAGTATTTTTATGTCTTAATATATTAAACATTTATTTACTATTTTACACATTTATTTAAAAAAGACAATAGATGTTTAAATAATTATTAAAATATGCATTAATATTATTTATATATATGTATTTTAAAATGTAAATATTAAAATAACAATATAATTTTGAATAAAATCAAAAAGTAGAAATAAAGCCTTGTGATTCAACGAGAAGAAAAAATGCAAATTGACTTGTATTTTTTTCAAACTTTTCGAATACTTGTCAAGAAATAATTTCATTTTAGAATTATATAAATCAGAATGAGATTCAACATGTACAAAATTTGCAAATTTTGTTGAAATATTTTCTAAATTTTGTCCAAAACGAGCTCCAAATGAAAGATAGAGACCAGTAACCGACCAGATAAATAGACCTGTATAAGCTAGTAGTTTAACTTTTGTAAAAAATTTCACAAAAATATATGCAAATAAAATATTCAAGATCACAGTAGCTCCTATTACAAGAGGTGTTAGAATTTTTCGAAAATTTTCTAAAAATATTGAATGCACGATTTGGATTTTACGATAATTTTCCAAAATTTTGGTCAAATCTTCTCCATGTCTCAAATTCTCAAATTGTTTTCTAAAATTTCAAAAGTCCAAATTAGAAAACAAAATAATGTGTAACATACCAATATAAAAATGCGAGCGAAGCGAGCATTTAGCTTGCACTTTGTTAGTCCGTCTATCTGTTTTTCTCTAGATTACTCGAAAACTTATGTCCTAATTTTATTTAAACCAAACTTGGTTTAAGCTTATGAGCCCATGCATGCACCTAAAGTCTAAATTCTGCCAAATGTTATCAAATGGCCTTTTTACTTCCACATATGAGGACGAGATCTCTTTAAGTACTCCAAACATAGAGATTTAAAACTTTTTTTATTTCGTCCTGAGCTTTTTTAAGTATTTTTCCCGAAATAGCTTTGAAATTTGTCTACGGACATAATAAAAAAAGTTTCAAGTCTCTACGTGGAGTACTTGAAGAAATCTCGTCCTCATCTGTGGAAGTAAAAAAAGGCCATTTGATAACATGTGGCAGAATTTAGACTTTAGGTCCATGGGGCATTGAGCCTTAAAGGACCTTTAAAAGGTCTAGTTATGCCATTTTAACAAAAGTTTAAGCCACTACGTGTGGTTTTATGGACTCAAAAATTGACATAATTTGTCAACCATTTGCTCTCACGATTAATAATTAACTAATAAATAATTAATTAAATCCCTATTAATTATATATAACAATTTTACGTTAAAATTTCAATCCATTTTGGTATAGCAAATAAATACAATGCTCCAACAAAGGAATTCAAATAGATTCCAGAAATGAGATAAAAATTATAAATAATTTCAAAAATTAAATAGGATAATTGTAGTAGAAGATTACGACCACCCCAATATCTGTATAGAAATAGGCTTGTTTGTGGAACTAGAAAAATTACAATTATGTAAATGAATGGTATGAGAATTGAGTTTTTTATTGTATTATTTAATATGGTTTCGAGCCAACGATTTGAGATTTTAGTTTTAAATTCGGTTTCTGTAATTAATAGAATAAATAAAGAAATCTATTAAGAACTTCATTTATTAGGGCACTTTAATACTTTGTAAGTATTTTGAAAATTACGTAATTAGTAATTACCGATATATCGATTGAATTGAATAAAAATATTAATGAAATTCTCACAAGAGGCTGAATTACACATGTAATTACATTGAATTACAGTCCCATAAGAAATGGACAATAAATAAGCAAATTCTAAAAGAATAGTTCGAATATCAGTTTTCTTGGAGAAAGTAAAATTATGCCAAATTGTCAAAAATTTCAAAAAAGTCGAGAAAAGTATAAGTGGAAAAATGAGGAATTTTGTAATTTTTTGAATTTTGATTGAATATGGTGTAATGAAACATTTATTTGATCTATTATATTGAAAAAGTGTCGATTTGAAATGATATGTAATTTTTAAGCATTTTTCAAGTATACTTTCCATTATATGGTTATTTTAAATGCTTATATTTTCTTGGGTTAGGTCAAGTTGATTGAACTTTTAAGAAAAATGATAAAAATTAATGAATTTTTTAGATATATAGTCTAGCAAATTATTGATTTTTATTCTATTAGCTGTCTTAAAGAACGACAATTTATTTTTATAATTTTTTAATTTGTTGATACATTTATTGATAATCTAGACTATACTGATAGAGTATTAATAAATACAATTATATTATATATACCATATTTAATTTTAATATAAATATCTACTATAATCTTATTTATGCTTAATATACAGATAGTATCCTTAAAAGATAATTACGCAAATTTCTAATTGAAATTTTAAACTTTGAAACAAAATCGAAAATATTGATATTTTTATAACTGGACATATCTTACAATTAGTTTAGCTTAGGTATATTAGTAAATTATAAATAAATTAATATTATTAAATTATAAAGCTATTTTATTAATAATATATTATCTAAATCCGAATATCGTATTGAAACTAGGAATTGAAATTTTGAGGATTATGAGTGTTTTAGATTATAGAGATTACAATTTTATTCAAAATATAAAATTCAGATCTTCAATTTGTTTGAGGAAACAAATCAAGATGATTTATAACTTTTTTAATTAAATAGTCAGTAGTAAAAATTCTAAACTTACCATTAATTGTGATTTTGTAGTCAAAATAATTGTTTTTCTTAAAACATTTAATTTTTTTAAATTTACCTACTGCTCAAGTTACCAAGTCCATAGAACTAACATACCCTACTTATCTTATTACCATACACATAATTACAGATACAGATACAGACCTAACCTAACCTTAATATTATCTGTAGGTTTCTTATTACAATTATTAGATATATAACAAAATGATAGGATATTTCAGAGCCCGGACAAAAAAGGCACTTAAAATGCAAAAAAGGCACGTAAAAAGGCAGTTAAAAATCAAATTTTAATGATAACTTTTATATAAAATCAAAAATATTTTAATAGACACAATATAGGAATGGATTTTACTTTTTTAATGCCATTTTTAATGAATCAAAATCCATATAAATTTAACCAAAATCACCATTTTTTGAAATTATATTTTTTAAATTTTTTTCAAAATTGAAAAAAACTTGCAAAAAAATCCTAAAATGACAATTTCTTATAGAAATATAGCCAAAAAGGCTGAAAAAGGGCAATTTTTTCGAAAAATGGTCAAAAGGCACAAAAGGCAGAAAAAAGGGCGTTTCTTTGGCCTTATTTTGAACTAAAACGGATATATCCCAAGTATAAGGGTCAAGTATAACTCAAGTATAGCTCACTAAAAATAAGTGCCTCAAAACTGCCTTTCCGGGCTCTGACATATTTATAAATACAGAAAATTACTTATAAAATAAAAATGAATACCTTAATACATAATACAATATTCAAATACTAAAGATTAAGATTAGGTTAAAGGTTATCTAAACGATATTTTGTTTTCCGAGACAAAATATCTATATAGGTAGCTATTCTATTCTTTAAGATATCTACTTATTCTTAAACTTAGGTATTGTGTTTATTTACAAGGGATTTTAAACAAAGCCTAAAATAATTTTGATATACCTAGCTAGATAACCTTTTAATTAATTATTTTAAGACAAAAGTTTGATACTTTCTCCATTTTTTAATTTTAAGAAAATACATTTATTATTTCATTTAATACCTATTTCCTATGTCTTATTTAGCTAGATATTCAATAACTATAGGTATAATAGTTTTTTTAATGTTTGTATTATAATCAGGTAAATTAATATAACCTCAATTTGTTTCCCTTCAGATAATAGTATGTATTTAAATTAATAAATTTTAAAAAGATAAAGTCAATAAATTAAGTTCATTTTATGTAAATGTGAGGAAATTGATAGATAGAATTAATTAATTGTCATCGATTTCAATGGATTCTGGGATCAAACTTGTAAAGGAATTTTCAACTTGGGTAGTAAAAGTGGTGCAGATTTTTTGTAAATCTTTAATAACTGAATTGCGTCGATTAGCTTCTTGACTAAAATTTAAAATTAGAGTGAAATGTAACTTTAAATTAAGAAATTGGTATTTTAAAAAGTAACTTTTTTATATAGGTTAGGTTCTTACATTTTGAATTCATTTTTCTGATTTAACATAAGTTGAATGGCCAATTTTGATTTTATATCTTCCATGTCTGATTGAGTTTGGGCAAGCTTCAATTTTTAATATAATTATGTATTTACTTGAATTTAAAAATTAGTAGTTTTAACAATTTTACCTCATCTTTAATGTCATTCATCTCTTCTTCCTTATCGGTCAACTAAAAAATAAGAATTATGTTGCTAAATTAAAAATGGAATCGATATAGGTATTTGGTTAATTGTAATTATTAGTTGTTATTTTACAGATTTAAGATTTTCAATCACTAATTTTAATTTCTTTTCATTTTATATTAATTAATACGATAAATGATAGCATTTAATTTTTAATTTGATTGATACTTACTTTTTGATTGCGCTCTTCTAGTTCTTTCTCTAATTGATCAATTTTTTGCTCTTTTTCAATTACCTGTAAAAATATAAAAAAACTGGTTTTTAAAAAACTTTATAATTTAAGATCTACCTACTAAAATTCTAAAAGGCTCCTTTGAAATTTTTAAAACTTTAATAAAAGTCTCATTTAAAATAGCATTTAAAATTGAAACGATTTCAAAAACATACAAAAAAATGCAAATATCTAAATACCAAAACATTTTGATCTTGGAAAAAACTATGCTCAAAATTTTAAATTTAAAAAGCTTACTTTCAATCTAAGACTATTATTTTCCTGGATTTGCGATTCCATCACTTCTTCATGCTCCAAAGTCATTTCATCCATCTTAAAATAGGATTATATAAAAACAAATAAATAAAGTAAGTACTACTCGATTTTCTAGAAAAGTTGAGAATTGAGAATAAAATTTAAAATTTAGCATACAATTTGGGTACACTGGGTCTTGATTACATTACTGACAACCTAAAATTAAAAATAGAGATTATAATATTTAGAATTTTCTTAAAAATAATTAAAATAAATTACATTGTCCAGTTGGTCAACCGACTTCAAAATTTTAGCCCTGTTAAATGGACTATTAACTTGATGTATTTTTGCAATACTCGGTCCAGGTTGTGCATCTTGACCTTGTGCCGCTGCCGGTAAGTACAACGTTAAAGTATTAGTAGAATTTTCTCCATTTGTTTGACTTTTTTGAATTTGATCTGGGTTTTCCAAATTAGCACAAGGACTTGTACTAGAGTATGAACGTTTCCGAGTTGAGATAGTATACGAACTTGCTTGAGCAATTTGGCTCCCATTTCCATCAAAATTAATTTCCTAATAAAAACACAAAGTATACAAATGCCTATTTTATAACACTATCACTACCTTATATAGGTAAACTTACATTCACATGATTATTCGTTGGATTTCCATTTCCATTAACATTAGCATATTGAGCCTACATGCAAGAAATAACAAAAATTGAATTAGTCGAAAGATCATTAAAAATTAAACTAGACAAAATTATAAAATTGGCATGTATAAATGCTTACATTAGATGAGTAAAGTTTTGGTGAAATGATCTCAGGAATCTTAAACTCATTCCTGGCCAAAGAGAGACGAAGGTCTTGCAAATTTTTCTAAAATTGGATATTTACAAAATAATTATAATTATTATAATTAAAATAATGTAAAAATATGGAAAAAATAATTTAGGTACCTCGAATAATTTTAACTCATCATCAGGTAGAACGTCCAATTTCAAAGCAATCAGAAAATCACGAGCCGACAGCTTCCCATCAACAAGTTCTTGTACGTAATTTTTGAACCTTTTGTAATCTTCATGAGTATTCGTTTGTGAAACTGAAGCAGTGTCCAAAATTAGGGTTAAAAAAGTTTTTAGGAGAAGTTTGTCAGTTATCTAAAAAATGCAAAAATAAGATGCTCGTTAGAATTATTTAACTAATTTCTTAAAAACAAATAAAATAAACTGAAATACCCAGACACGTGAAGAAATCATTGCCGTCAACATTTGGGGTTTCTCTTCCTAGAAATCAAAAAAATGTAAATTTATTAATTAGATATAAAATAAATATTACCTACATTATTAATTATTAATTATTTCCCAAATCAAAACCTAAAGAGAAAGAGGAAAAAATTTGATATTTAAGGATAAGGACCTGAGAAATTAAAATTAAATGTTAGATAGCCAAAAGGTATGTTTTTTATGCTGGTTCCGAATTTGAAAACCGTTTGTTGGGTAATTGACCCGTTCTCGAGTTACAGGTCAAAGGTCAACTTTCGAAATCTTAAAAAATCATATCTTAGCTTCTATATGAGTTAGAGGATAATATTATATATAACACATCATTAGAAAGGTTTTAACGAGTACTACAAGATAGCCTAAGTTATTGGCCCCGAAGGTCAAATGGCAAGTGTGAGGTGAGGTCGAGTTGCAGTACTGCAACTGCCCGCAGAAGATTGGACGGATTTTACTAAAACTTGGCACATGAAGGACCCTTATAGGGTCTAGTTGTGCCGTGCCTTAACTAAACTAATCGTAAGAGAAAGAGAGTTAGGTAAATTAAATCCTAGCTTTTATTTTATTATTTGTTTTGTAAAGTGATGATCGTGATCTGCTGAATCTCTATTAGAATATTACCAAAACATCAAGTAAACTCCTCAACCTCAAGTAGAGCTTTGAAAAACCAGATTTTGGTCTAAATATCTAACTTATTCCTAATGATCCTAATTTAGATTTAAAACAAAACTACAGCTAGTGATTGAGGTCAAAACTACTACCTACATCTACTTACTATCTATTTATGTTAAAGATAAGGTAAATTTTTAATTATAGGTACATGTAAATAATTTAAGTAAGATAATTACCGTTTTCATATTTCAGGTCAGAGTCTCAGGTCAGGGTCAGGGCCAGAATTAAAAATTCTAATTTTTGTTTTTATAATTTCGATAATAAAAATAAAAATAAGAATGAGGCTCGGCGGCTCGGCTCGCTCGGCTTCGGCGGCTGGCTGTTATATTAGCGTTAGCCGTTGGCTTGGCTTTAGCTTTTTTGCTGGTTCTGGTTATACAGATAAAAGCAAGGCTGGCGCGCGGTGGCGGAATTGATTTTAGCGCGCGCGTAATGCTCTGACAAGGTAACGTTTACTCTACAAATACAAACACAAGGTGCGCGCGGTGATAGTGATAGTGATAAGTGATAAGTGAGCAAGCATGAATAAAAATGTTTAATTTGAACTTTAAATTCAATCAAGGACACTTGTAATTTTATTATCTAATAATAGGTAGGTGTAGATACTCAATTATCTTCTGTTACTAGAATAAATACATCTGACCCGTCAAATGTCAAATATTGGACTTGGAGAATATTTACAAACATGCTCTGAAGTTCTATAGGCTTCATGGCCCTTGAATCATGGATCATCAAATCAATAATGTACCGCATCTTATTTGGTCAAATTGGAGGATCACCCATATAAATTCATTATTTTGTATACCTAATTTAAAATAATACAAATGCGTAAAAGTAGTAAGTGGCCATATGGCTACGATTGAATAGGTACCTAGGTATGTAGTCTGTAGGTCGACAGTCAACAGACTACATAGGTACCTATGTACAGTACAGAATAAGAGTATTTTGTTAAAATATTTTGACTATCTTATGTCTTATATAGAGTAAAATAATTATAATAATTTCAGTTCAAATTCAAATTTCAAATATAAAGTCAAAATTACATCGGGTTCAGTCGAAAAGCATGTCAAAAAGTTTGAAAACTTTCTATCCTTAACCTAATCGTAATGTAAAATCCTAAAAATTAGCTACCCTTAATTAGGAACAACGAAAGCAATATAAAGGCAACTAATCGCACAAGTATTTTTTGGTTTCGAATAATTAATTTTACTTTTCATATCTTTACGATTCAGAAAAAATGAATTTTACTAAAATTCGTAATTAAAAGTATTTTTTTAAGGGATCATATAAAATATTAATTTAACGTCTGATTATATGTATTTATCAAGTTTTAAAAGCAAAAAACATAGCATTTTTTCAAAAATAAAAAGCATTAAAAAGCATTTTTTTAATGCAAAAAAAGCAAGTTTTTAGATTTTAAAAGGCAATATTCCGTTGTCCCTACTAATAATCCTATCATAATTATAATTACCTATACCTATAATCATAAAATCTTAACTCTCCCCTCCCCAACCTACCCCTTTTTTAAGGGGTAGAAGATTAAAATTAAACAGTTAATCTTATCGCATAAATCGTTAATTGTATCGTATACGTATACCTGCCTATAGGTACAAAAGACAACAGACAGACATATTATTTATCTTTAAATAAGGTGATTTACTTAACAAAAAAATACAAACCTTACCTAATAAAATATAAAATAACCATAACATAACCATACCATGATATTTGGCTTTCTATTTCATTAATTTTAGCTGCAAGTAAGTAGAGTACATATTTTATGTACTTGGTCATAGTCAGAGTCAAAGGTCATCTTCAGTCTTCAGAACATGACATGACCTCAGACTGAAGATTAAAGGTGTCGTATTGATGACCTCAACCTCGCCTCAAATTCAGCTCGCTCCTCAGCTGAGGCTGAAATCTCAAGTCTCAATTTTTTTAGAATTTTTTAAGACTTTTAAGAACCTGCCTATGAGTCTAATTTCGGATTTTTTATCTACGAATTTCAAGCTAAAATATAGCTGTTCAAATTCGAGTTCCAGTTCCAGTCCAGTTCAATTCAAAATCAAAATCAAAATCAACAAATAAATGACAATTTTTAATTTAATTTTTAATTGATTTAAAATTAGGGTAGTTATTTAAGTACTTACAAAATGAATTGCATTATTTGTTGTTCCACCACAAAATCACCATCAAATCCTGCTGAAGTTGTGGTGGAGGATTTCATAATTTCTCAAACTATCTGCAAGTTATTCAATATTACAACTACAATTCCAACAAACACTTCCAGTTGTTGTCCTAATTGTGCTCAAGAAATATCAATTATTCATACACTTTTACAAGAATTGGACCTTGCCAAGAGTAGGCTGGAGCAAATTGTCATCAAATCTATTGGTGGACGCTATGGTGTCCTTATCTTGGATCAAAATCAAAATACAGCTGAAATTGCAAGAAATGAAATTGTTAAAAGTAAGTTTTAGATTTATAAATTAGATAGACATGGACATGAGTACATGACATGACACAAATCACTTATCCTTATTAGTTATGGTATTTATGCTGCTTATGACAAAATCATGTTTATCTCTGTAATTTTTTTCATATTTTAGGAATTAAACCATCTGTCAATCCAATGCAGGTTAATGTCAAAGTAGAGAATATTGATGAAGACTTAATAAATGACGCTATTGATTCTGCTGATGATATAAATGACCGTGGATGGACTTCTGACACAGATAATGATGATGGTGAGAATGATAAAGATGATCCAGATTGGAATTTATTTGATGGTTTTAATTACAATAAAGGACTTGAAACTATCGAAGAATTTGAAGATATAGGTACCCTAATATTATATAATCAGGATGTTAATAACCTGATTTTTTTATTGACACTAATGTACGTTATGTAAAACTATATGTATTTTTATTTCTAGAACATGAAGTACAATTGGAGGAAAAAACACCTGTTGTAGAACTAATTAGAATTCCACAAACTATTCTTGACTTGCTGGAGCAAAATAACAATAATTTCAACTCTATTCAAAATAATGTAGAGCTCAAAGATTATCTTTTAAAATCATCAATAATTCCTAATAGTGTGGGTCCACAAAATCAAATCCTAAATAAGGATAAGCAGTTAATCTCAGGCTCAGGCAAAAAGAGATATCAATGTGATACATGTAAGCATTTTAGTAAATAAGCAAATAATATGTTAGTAAGATGAAATAAAACGATTAATTTCTTATTTTGTTAAATAACCATAGGTAAGAGGACTTATACTTCGAAATGGGTAAGTTTGTTAAAATAAAAATACCTAAATTATATTAAGTATTTTTGTACCTAATAAAAATTCTTTAATTTGTGCATTTTCTAAATATAGGTTTTAGATGACCATATTAAAGTGAAACACGGTGATTGGAATCCAGAATGTCCAGTGTGCAAAAAATCTTTCAAAGGTAGTCGTCTCAAGACTGTACAAACTCATTTAAGTAAAATGCACCCTGAAGTGACCTGGTCTGAAGTTCGACATCATTTTGTTCACGTTGGCCGTGACTTTAAATGTAACTACTGTAAGAGAATGTTTTTTACAAAAGAAGCTCGAAAAACACATGAAAGTAAATATCATCCATCAGAGGTTCCAAGCTTTCAATGTGAACATTGCGGTAGGCATTTTATTTTTATATTTATATTTTAAATTGCATTTAAATATCTGATTGTGTTATCTTATATAACAGGAAAATACTTGAAGCACACTCACGGTCTTCAAAACCACATAAAGCAACAGCATGCAAAAGAATTCAACTATTTTTGTGATTTTTGCGGGAAAGGGTTAGTTTTTTTTAATTTACTTAAAATTCTAGCTTTTTTCAAATCAAATGAATTTTAATTAGGTTCCTCTCTGATGCCATGTTCCAAAGGCATGTGCTCAAGCATAAGAAACCTCCCAAGCCGAAACCCATATGTACAATATGTAATGAAGAATTTCCAGACTCGAAATCTCTTTGGTTTCATAAATTAGAAGAACATCAATCCGAATTAAGTAATAGCATTCACGTCGAGCAACCTAAGCCTCAAAAAAAGGAAAGCAAAAAAGAATTTTTTTGCGAAATTTGTGGTGTAGGTACGTATTTAGTAAATTTATTATTAGCTAAAGATTAATATTAGCCACACATTATTATGCTATATCCGTACTATAACTACAACACATTATAATTATTATGTATACCTACTTTTATTTAAGGCCCTTGTTACAGACACCCAAGGTCACTAAGACAACGATTTTCGCTCTCAGACAGAGAGCGAAGAGAGCGAAAATCGTTGTCTTAGTGACCTTGCAGACACCTTAAGTCTAAATTCTGATCAATGTTATCAAATGGCCTTTTTACTTCCACAGATTAGGACGAAATCTCTTTAAGTACTCCACGTAGAGACATGAAACTTTTTTTATTATGTCCGTAGACACATTTTAAAGCTATTTGCGGAAAAAAATATTTATAAATGCTCAGGAAC
>JAQIXA010004329.1:0-11587 GCA_034699045.1 Nanhermannia cf. coronata Gr-Ori-00579 | reverse complement strand
TTTTGATTTTTTTCATAGCTAAGGTTTATAGCTAATTACATAATAAAAAAGCTATACTTTTCCCAAAGCCAAATATATATTTTCATAGCTTAAGAAAATGGTACCCTATTTCAAATTCCAAATACTATTTAAAATTTTACATAAGTACCTACTATAGAAGATATAAGGGATATTTGGCCAAGATAAAAGAAAAGCGAGTTTTCCTATCAATGTAATGGTGGTTTCAGAATATCCATAAATATACAGAGTAATCCAACAATCAAGACCAAATTTCCTAATTTTTTTTATAAGAATCACCATTTAACAATGACCATTGAATCATAACAATAAGGTCAGATTAGGCTAGGTCAAAAAATCATGTTGGCGATAATTGTTATTAGATATATCATTTTTCTTTATAAAATAACCTTATAAATAAAGTAGTTTTACAATCGAAACTTTTGAAACTTTTTTATTATTTAAAAGTCGGTTAAAAATAAATTTATTTTATCGTTTCTTTTCTTTATGATTTTTGTCTATACATGAATGGGTTTATGAGTTGAATGTTTGTCTCAATTTTTTAATCACCCTGTATATACTGCAAACGTATGAACTCATATGAAATTTTGAAAATTAGCAAATGTTGTGTGCATTTTGTTTTATAGACTAGAGCATGTAAGGGCTGGCTATTTCTGAAAATGAATTTTGAATTTGGGGTTGGAACTGAATTTGTAAAGTTTTTGAAATTCTCAAGTAAGTACTTACATAACTGTACCAACTAGTACTTATATTTATATGTATATGTATATGTAGGTACTTATAGATTGTAGTAGGTATAAAGGTATGTATGTATGTGTATGTATATATTGGTATTTATTTGTAGGAGATATGAGATAGGGGTGCTTTTGTGTATCTGATATGTTTATGATTTTAATTAATTGTGGAACGATAATTAATACCCCAAAAACCCCTTTGTTCCCATTGACAGGATACGAGGAGAAAGTCTGGCCATTTACCAGGGTACCATAATCAGTACAGTAGTACCTATCAGAAGAGTTGAAAAGTTTTTCTACACCAACCCAACCAAACCAAACCAAACAACCAAAGATAAATAAAAGAGATTTTAATTTATTGAATTACTCATATGAATATGATTTCAAACACACATGCTTACCATTTATTACACTGCACTTATAGGATAAACATTTTCCAAGTGTATTGTTCAAATTTTTAGAATTTTCGATATTAAATGATATTTTGATAGGAATTGTGAAATTGGATTTAAAGTTTTAGACAAATTTTTCAAACTACAGACAGGAAGATCTATCTATAAGTACAGATATATATGATTTTGCTACTACTGTATAAGCATTTGATTGTTTAATCTAAAAGGTACCTTAGAACTTTATAGAGATGTTGTCACAACTTGCAAAATGTCCAAAATTCAAATAATTTGATAAATACTAGGTATTTTTTCAAGAACCCTTGCATCATGATGGCTATGTCATAGTAGGATTCACTTGAAGGATTTCTTTGAGCAACCAATTTGAATTTGAATTATCATTGATTCTTTGATCTTTTCTACAAAATATCCTTATATATACATATATGTAGATAAAACTCCATTAATGGTAAGGTGAGCAAAAGTGAGCCCAAAAAAATGAACTTAATCCAATATTAAAGGGTCTATAATAGTCTAGTATTGTAGTAGTGGTACTATTGTATATGAATAAAATGCTATCATGTTTCTCCTTCAATCTTTGATATTGCTGATATTTTGTTCAAGATATCATATTCATAGGTAAAAAGAACAAGGGCTAATAATACTACAAAATATCAGGCTAAAGTGAACAAAAGCATTTTAAAATAAAATAACTTGGCTCAAGGCCTTTTCTCATAATACTTGATGCTGAAGGATTTACATAAGTACCCTACTATATTATATACTGTAGTACTTACCTAACTATATTAGATACCTGTACTGGTACCTATTTATCTAGTATACTTGTCGTATTATGTCTACATAGTATAATTCATATTAATATTATTGCAAAATTGACTTTTTTCCTCAAGATTTTCGAAAGGATTAAAATTTTGATAGGCAACTCTCCAGCAGTCTTGTATTTTTTTGCTTCGACTGGCAAAAGAATAATTTTTCTTCATCGAATTTTAGAATTTTTTAGATTACAATATGAAGTATCAAGATATATAGTGCCCTACTAGTACTGACTACTATTAAACAATAGATAGACTTACCACATTACTATCAGTAGGGTAAGGTAAACTTTTTCAAATTTTTCAAGTTGATAGTTGATTATATGCTTGAGTGAGAGATTTTTACAGGCTTGCAATTATTACAACCCTAAAAAAGCATAATTTTCAACTTTACAATTTTTACAAAAAGTTCAATTCTTGAATCTTTAATTTCTATTTTGAAAGCCTATAGACTTTGTACATAATGTAATAATGGACAAAAACTAGGATGTTTATAAAACTTTAATTAAGCATGGTTTAAAAATAATTATTTGATGAAATTTCTCACTACATATCTAAATCAATAATTTATTATTTAAATTCGACTGACTGTGGTTTGTAGATATGTACTTACTGATTATGAAAGGGGATTTTCTAGCAGGTGATAAATTGACTTTTTCCGCGTGCAATTTAAATGATAGCCAATTTCTTCTTTTCCATATGAATTGTCTAAAGTTGTAAATCATATTTCGGTTACATATCTTGAGATATCGGGTATACCTATTTATAAAAAATGATAGTTTCTACTACATAACTACATAGTACTAGCTCAATATAGTACATATAGTTTAAGTACATATTAGTAGTAGGTAGGATACAGGATAGGACTAGCTCTATAGTAGAAGTTAAGGGACTTTGGCGTTCAAATTTATCGGAGTAGTCATGAGAAAAATAAGTTTAGAGCCGAAAAATATAGTAGAAATATTATTAGGTACGTATATTCATCACTTCCGCTCCCATGACTTTTACCATGAAATCAGCTAACTTTCTCCCTTATACATACATACCATCATATATCCTCACATTATTCATATCCAACTTATATTATTATTATACTTATTATTATTTTTCATATATTTACAAGGATATACTTACTATTTATACATATATAAGGGTACATTATGATATTCTAGACAGTGGTATGTAAAGTCTTGTACACTCTCAGTTTTAAGGGATTTAAAGTACCTTCATAGTTCATAGTCATAGGTTATATGCCGATTTCATCTTTTTGCCCATTTATCAAATACCCATAAGTATAAGTATTACAATGCCTGGTTTACAAACCCTCGTTTTGCAGAATTCTTTCATTTTTCAACCACTGAAAATGAGAAGCTAACTGGCATCTTGTATGACCTGTTTCAAATTTTAAACACTTTTGATCTCTGTATTTGTAAGCTCAAAATTTTATAGATCAAGATCAAATTAGGAGATATTTTTTAAAAAATATATAAAATTCTTCAAGGTTTGAACCTTTGAGACTTTTATATATCTTAGGTATTTCCTTAGGTCTGATTTTGAGCTTATAGAGCATTTTTTGAAAGGTGATATTACAAGATTATATATTAAAAATTCGTAAAATTCTCCAAGATTTGGAATCTTTAAATATGTAGATACTTTTAATTCTCTTATCGTTAGACCTGTTCTTGAACTTGAAACATTTTAAAGAAAGGTCAAGTTTTGTCATGCTTAGGTCATTTTTATGATTTTTTTATGATATGGACTTATCGAGCTCTCACCCTGGTCTGTACGAGTATAATAATTTTCTCTTTTCTTATTGGTTATATCATCAGTTTATATTTTTATATCTAGGTACTTTTGTGTGTATTTTTCAAACAAACTACCATACAACTGATATACCATGAAGTATAAATAAGGTGGGTAGTGTATCCAATTGGAAAATAGTAAATTTGACAAAGCTTTGCCTTTGACTTGAAACTGAAGTCTGGAAGTTAAGCCAAGTCCCTTGAAACTCTCTGGCCTGTCTCGAGAACAATTTATGTTTGGTGAATTTCTTTACTTTATTTTATTTCATTTTATTTTATTTTATGTGTACGTCTGTACCTGATGCCCGATGAGAATGAGAAATGAAGAATCAAGACCTTTCTTTCATGCTCCAAGTACCAAAAGCCTTTAAAATTGACTAATATTTTCCAAAAAAATACGATCGATTGCCCTTACCAATACAGACTACTGTATTTGTATTATTGTATTTTATTGTGTAGGTGATACGTACATACAAAAATCCAAGAATCTTATCAGTAGAACAAAATAAATTACTTTCTTTGAATCAAGGGAAAGCAATAGGTGCTTTCCCTTGAAAGGAATATGTACTACCTCCGTAGTAGTACATTTAGCCTTAGCTACTACTACTATGTAGACTAACCCTACATACGAGTATAAGGGTTAGTTGTAGAATTTTGAGGATATGCAAACTTAAAGTTAGTTTATAGTTTATTTATGTAGGGTTCTACTGATACTAGCCAGCCCTACTTACTAGTGCACAGTATAAAATTTAATTAGAATAATACCATCATAAAATATAAGACTTGATAAAATACTTACTATAATTAGAGACGAGATAAGAATACAGTTACTTTTACTTATTAAAGGTTAATTTATTTATTTTATTTATTTATTTATTAGCTTTAAAGTTATATCATTATACAACAAATAATATGCTGATTTCCAATGATAAACTATCGAAGAAAAAAATTATATCTAAATATAATTCTTTGTTTTAAATGACTAACTTTTCTTAAAATTAATAGGTTCCATTCCAACTAGCTAAATAAAATGATGTGGTCGACTAGTGCCTGTAGCTGTAGATAGAATTTTTTAGATCAGATCAAATCAAATACCCTACTTTTATCTACTAAAATGATATTTAATTCTCAGATTATGTTCATTATATTATTACGAAAGTCGAGGATAGTCTAAATCTTTTCCTTTCTAATGATACAAGTTTGACAAAAATGTCAAGTTTAATGGATGGATCAAAGATTCTACAGGAATTCTTAATAATTTGATTTGATTCAGGGATGTTTGATTTTTAACTAAAACTATTCAAGCCGGATATTCATTTTCCCAAGTATAGTCGCCATCTCTAAAGTTCGGATTATTCCATAGTTCGGAATTTGCAAAAGATTCAATTCCTTGATGCTGAATGCTGATCCTGATCACATCATCATGTCGCTTTATTCAATAAGTCAAACTACACTTACTAGGCTACGATAAACAATAGCGATATTATTACTAGGTATTCTTCTGGATAGTAAAAACAATAGGTAGGTACTTCAATTCATTTCGATTAAAAATTTTATTGAAAATTTCTACACCTTGAAAGACATTATTTTGGCATACATTAAACGTTAAAAATATTTTTAACTAAAAAACAAGGCAATGACTAATAAAGATTTTAAAAGACTATGTACTAGTAGGTACATAAATTTTTTTGTATGTATCCAGCTATCGACACTCGAATTAAAAATACACTATACCTAATTATAAATTATCTAGGTAGATGTTTACATTTTTTAAAATATCGTTCATAAACTAATCTAAAATATTAGATTATACCTAGTTATAATAATAAATGTATTATATTTTCAAACAGGATTTCAAAATACGGATACATTACTTAATACAGAACAAAATGTACCTACTTCTATTTAAATTTTTTCTGATAAAATACGAGTAATTAAACCTAATAAATTTTTTGTCATGTAATTAAAATATATTTTTTCTACCCTACGCATAATTATTGATAAGTATAAGGATACATAAGTATAAACTGTTTTGTGATACATTTTAACATTTTGGTACACAAAAGGCAATAATTTAAAAAACTAGGTAATAAAGAATGTATAAAATAAAGTATACACCATATAGAGTATCAGTATCATTCATATCTTATAATTTTTATATAAAACTTTTAAAGGAATGGTAATTTATGCCTAAGTATTTGTATTTACCTAATTAAAATAGTAAAAAGCAATTTACATAATATATCTAGCATGTAAGTAATAAAAATAAAATCATAATGCTAAAGTTAAAAGGCTAAAATTTAAATACTAAAAATATTGATACACTATTGAGAAATCGTTAACCTTATTTTATTAGCAATCATAGTGAAATTTTTGAATAAAAGAAATCTCGAAGGGCTATAAATGTCGGCCTTTGATGTGTAGAAGTTAGAAAAATAAAAATTCAAAAATTAATGCCTCTATATTTACACAAAGTATTATCAAGTTCTATAGATTTAAAAGTAGAAAAAAATACCTTTGATCAGGTTCCTTATCCCAGCATTTTTCCATCATTTGGAAAACGTCTCTCGGACAATCTTGCGGTCTTTCTAACCTAACACCTTTGTCAACTAATTCAATCACCTGAACACAAACACAAATAATTAATAAGTTTGTTAAAATAACTTTAATTTAATAGGGAATTTTTAAATTACTTACATCTTTTCCTTGAAGTTCGCCGTAAGGCGTTTCGCCATAACTGTAGCACTCCCAAAGCATTATAGCAAAAGACCATACGTCACTAGCATGAGAAAATGTTCCATAAGCTAAGATTTAAAAAAAATATTTAGATACATTCAAAATTTAATAGTCAATATCTCTCTTACCACATGATTCTGGAGCATACCTAGTTATTTAAAAATCAAAATTGATTAAGTTTAATATAAGAAGTTAAATAATAACCTATATTGAGCAATTTTTTTAGCACTTACCATTTAATTGGCCATTTTCCACCATTTGATGCTGTATAATAATTACTGTCCATACCTAAAGCTCTCGAGAGACCGAAATCAGAAATCTTTGCGACATCCCTATTTAATAAGAGAATGTTTCGGGAAGCCAAATCTCTGAAAATTACAAATAAGGAAAACATTGACAAATTTCTAATTAGTAATTATAAGATAACTGAGTTTATTGTAATTAATTGTACAAGAACCTACCTATGCACAAAACGCTTTTCTTGCAAATAAACCATCCCTTTTGCAATTTGTGTAATCCATCGAGGAATTTGTTTGTTTGGACTAATAATCTCTTTGTTTTCTATTAAATAATCTTGAAGTGAGCCCAAGTTGAGTAATTCTTGAATCTTAATCAAAAGACAAGTTAACACTTTTTAATAATATTATGTTTATGATTCCTCTTCATCTTACCATATATATTTTAGGCTCCCAACTAATACCAATAATTTTCACAATATGTTCGTTATTCAAGTCCATCATATTTCTAGCTTCTCGAAGAAATTCGTTTCTTGTACTCTCACACAGGATCTCTTCTTTCAAAGTTTTGATTGCAACTGGAATTACAGCATTTGTATTTGGTATTTTGATCGTTCCTTCATAAACTTCACCAGATTCACCTTCGCCAATTTGTCTTCCCAATTCAAGCCATTCAGAAGGAATGTTTTCTATTAAAAACGGAGATAGTATACCATAACTTAACTGTAATCAAATAATTGAGAAATGCATTGGCAAATAACTCCTAATTTCTTACCTTTGGTAAAAGCACTATTATTGTTAAGTATATCAGTAGAATTCAAATCGTTAATATTTCTTTGATTTGGTGATGTTGACAGAATTGATCTAGCTGGTAAGGGTGGAGGAATGACAAGTGTGTCCATTGGTGAGCTTTTATAATTACTATAATTTATATGTACATTTGTAAAACTTTGCAATGGATTAACTGGAACTTGTAGCTTTGCAGGTAATCCATCAGCCCATTGAGAATAATGGTCAACAAAATGCTCTAAAGAAAGTAGATAAGGTCCATTGTCAATGAAAAAATGATTTTCCTAAAAAAAATGCAATATGTTATATAGAGGTATTGTTTAGAAAAAAAATAAGTATAATTAATTACATTACTAACCTCTCGGCAAATTTCGAAATGAAACGCTTGACCTTGCCAAAGTAAAGTTAAAACAAATACTTTGGGCTTTTTCGCTGATCTTCTTATAAGAAAATACGATTTCTCTGAATCTTTATTATGGAACTCTTGGCATTGGAACAGTAAATCAACAGCATCTTGTCTTTCTAAATAACTATGATACCAATTTTCTCTATTTGCTTTTGGTTTTTCAACTATATATTCATCTAATTAAAAAAAGAGAAATTATAAAATGTCTTCATACAATAGAGATACAGTAAAAGCAATTTTAAGTTACTGTGAAGGTAACATACTTAAGTAATTATAGGTCTCTTGATTATTAAATTCTTTGGCGAGATCAATTGGAAATTTTTTATCATCGGTTCTTGGCATATTTGGAGCACAATTTTCTAACAAAACTTTAATACATTCTGTGTGTCCTTTTGCTGCAGCCTCATGCATAGGAACCCATCCTGTAAAATTAAAATTAGTTTAGCGATAAGTCAAAATGAACTATGAATCAATCAATTAATCAAATCAAATCAAAAATAGTCAACAATACCATTATCCCTCCTTCTAAGTTGTGCATTAGCTTTCCCTTTAATAAGTAAACTTTGAACAGCTTTTGGATGGTTATTCATGCAAGCATACTATTAAAAATTATTATCAATTAGGTGCCTTAATAATACTAATACTTAAATATATTTTTAATTTTAAAATTCTTTTTACATGCAAAGGTGTACAACTGGCAGAATCCTTTGCGTTAACATTTGTTCCAGCTTCAATGAGAATTACTATAATATCATGAAATCCATTAATCGACGCCAAATGAGTAGCAGTTTGTCCTGAATAAAAATATTAAATAAAATGAATTAAATTGTGTCGTACTATTATAATTTGTAAGTACAATTAAGATAAATACCTTTATCATTTCTAGCATCAAGACTTCTATAACCACATCGAACCATTTCGAGTACAATATTTGAGTTTCCTAGTTTATATAAGGTAAGGTATTTATGATTATTACAATATTTTATAATCTGATTTTTATACAATAAAAATGAATAGACTATAGATATAGATACCTTCTTTCGTAGCCCTATGCAATAAATTGGTTCTTCCATGCAGACGACAATCAGAAGGGATTTGAGAATTTAATATAGGTTTTCTAAGTAAGATCGTTGAGTCAATTAGTGATGAGGAAAGGTAATAATTTATCAATTCATCAAGTCCATGAATAACGTTGTTCTCCTCTAAATTAAAAAAACAGAACAGACGATTTAAGTATATACAATCATAATACTGTATAGTTTTGTTACTAATTCTAATTACTTACCAATTGAGAAAAAAGCATCATTTCCATGTCGGTGAATATGTATATGAAGAACTTCATTATTATTAAAAGTAGACAATATATAATCGCCAATTGATGTGGTACTTTTACGTATCAAAAAAGTTCCTTCTTCACCTGTTGATTCAGACAGAAATCAGAAATCAATATCAAAGATTATACCTAGCTAATACAAAGTCTTCTATTTACAATTCATTTCTGGTTCTGGAAGACCCTATTTTTGGTCTTAATTTGATGTAAAAGGTAAATACATTGTAAATTTTGATCATTTGGTCTTTTATTTTATATTAGAGATCAGAATATTTGCCTAAAACTTTAAACCTTTTTAATACATAAAAAAGGTGCCAACTAACTACATAATATTATGTATTTATATTTAAAAGAGAAAATTAAAGAACTAAATTAAAAAATATTCAATTCATTAAATATCAACTCTGAAAAGACCAATTAAGACCTCAATTGTTCAAGTGAATGATAACAATGACAATGTAACATGCGGCCAAAATTAGGTTTTTAAAGGTGAATAATAAAATGGCAAAAGATCAACAAAATTACCATCATTCTTCAAAATGTCTTCAGCCACTTCTCGTGTAATATGATCATGAAACACATTACAACAATCATCCAGAGAATTCATGGAATTCGACAATGATGGGTTGGCTGCAGACATCCTTAATAAAATTGACAATTGAGGCTGATAAAGTGACGAGAATGAGATTTTAAAAGTAACACCACTGAACTCACGATCAAACTCAATACAAAGGCAAAAAAAAAAACCTACTTCCTACTTGTATTGTATTACTAGAGGATTGAGGCTTGACATTTGACACTTTTTTTATAATTTACATTAAAAAATGACCAATTACAAGCCATGTAAAAATGTAATTCGGATTTATGTGTCAAGTTCGGCCTTGAACTTTTTTAGACAAATCTCGCAGACTCAGCTAATTTAAAAATGACAATCTATTACATAGCCACAGTATAAAGTTAGGTTAGTGGCCAATGAATGAGTCACAGAGGACAAAGAACACACAGCTTATAATATAAATACATGTCACTTAAATTAAAATATAAAAAGCTCGACCCGTTGTCAGCTTTTAAACGTGTCAAGTGTCAAGTTTATTAATATCGCTAATGCTCTTTACCTTGCAAATTTCAAATGCCTAAATCTAAAGTCTAAAGTATATTATATAAGTACCCTACCTACTCGACTCGTATTATTAGAAAAACTTAAGAACAGAAACAGAAAGTTTTTTTGATAGTAAAAATCAAAAATCCTGAAAAGAATTCTTCAAAATGATATTTTTAGTTTTTAAATTGTTATAAAAATCTTGATATTTCAGTTCTTTTAAGATATGTTTTTTTATTAGTAAAAAAAAACTTATGATGACCTCAGGCAATAAGACTACTGCACTGATTGCACCAATCTAACTCATCTATCTGCTAAAGTAGGTATATGTATAAATGAAATATATGAATGACGAATAGGAATTTCTTGGAAAAACTTATCGCTCTATATAAGAGCGAGATTTCTTTTCTCTCTCTCTCTCTGTCTTCATAATTCTCCTAATAGCATAGCTAAACGATACAATTACAATGCTTTGTACTTGTTTACCATAAACAACCCACAACTTACAGATACAACAATGCAATATACAAATACAATGCAAAAAGAAATCCCAATTTTCTAACGAGAAAACATTGAAAACCGTGATCAAGAGCTATAATTAATAATTGATAAATTAGGTATATCCCGATTTTTTATTATGCATTATCCTTTAGTTACGTTTCCTACTATTTTTGAAAAGCAAAAATTCAATGACATAAAAGGTGAAATAATATAATTTATGATATTCTCTTTCCTTTCCAATGTCTCAAGTTGACGAGAAAAGAGGCCCATAAAGTTATCATTTTTCCGGTTTGAGAAATATTCGGGTCTATGAGTCATGTGTTTCAATGTTCAGTAAGTAAGAAAAACGGATTACTTACGAGTACTAATACTAATAATTAATGCAATCATATCACAAACATAATGTACAATGTACACTACCCACTAAATAATTATAAAATATGTATTATTTATACATACTATATTTACTACTAGATACTACTTATTCTTATTGAAAACTACTTCTTACTAATTTGTGTATTTTGTACCTAATTATATTTTACAGTTATTTTATTTTAGTTACTTACGCCAAAATTATGTATGTACATATGTACATAAATAAGTAATAAGTAATCTATATCATCTTAATATTTGATACCTATAGTTGTGTACTGTACTGACGGGTAAAAACGATAATACCTAATGTATAACGCACGATACAATACGATACCATAA
>JAQIXA010004328.1:0-11588 GCA_034699045.1 Nanhermannia cf. coronata Gr-Ori-00579 | reverse complement strand
CTCTTGCGAGGAGCTGCCGAAGTATCTGACTTACTCAACTTTTGGCGATACTGTCGTTTACTAGAAATATCCAAACATCTATCCGTTTAACTCAAAGCCACTTGTAAAATAACAAATTTTGACAAAATTTTGGAAAATTTTGCTTAATATGCATTCAACCTATTGTATTCCACTAGGTTTTGCATAAAAAGTTGGCATTTATTAACTAACACACCTGTAATTAAGGATTTCACCTGAGGTAAAAGCCCCATAAGAATAGCATTAGGCCAGAGAATATCAATTTACCCCAGCATTAGGCATACTGCAAGTTTGCAAGTCTGCAACTGATGAACTGATCTATATAGATCAGTTCATAAACAGCTATAGGTATAGCTGTTAGCTGATGAATGGCTAATAGTGTATTATGTAGTTATTTAGTAGGGTAGGGTACTCTATTGATTTATTGTAGGTACATACCTATGTCTATGACTTTTCGATATAGTATTCTCTATTAATCTGTATATAAAATAATTAAACATTGTACTCGACATTTTGCTCACACAATTAATTGTTAACCAAAGAGTCATTAATTAAATCCTAATAAAGAATTTATACCTATTTAAGCTTTTGAGAATAATAAAATAGGCCAAAATTTATTCTAAAAAATCATCGGTAAAGCATCATTTAAAATTTGATTAAAAAAACAAAGAATTTTATAAATGTTTTCGTTAAAAGAGGTTTTTAAAAGAATTGCATGAATTTCTCCACATCTGAATAAAGGTAGGGGACGATGTCAATGGCCCACAAAAAGTCCAAATGATTCCACTTGTCATGGTTTACTCGAGTTATTTTAACCAAGTTGGGCAACTTTTCGGCCAACTTGTAAATATCCTAATAAGAATAAGAATAAAGATTTTTCTTAAAATATTTTCCAAATCGCTAACTCAAATCTCAAATAATACTAATAGAGAACTTACAGCTTGTCCAGTAAGCCAATCATTAGATCCTAAAATATTAAAAAATCTCTTTGCATTTTTATATAAAGGTCAAAGTTGTGCATAATATATTATGTAATCTGTTTACCCCAGTAAAAAGCTACAGGTGCAGTAATTTTGGTTACATCGTAACTGAAATGATTAAAAGTAAAAATTTAAGATACTTTTTGTTAATTAACTGTATGTATAGTATGGTTACATTGGGGGTGTATCTTGCCCATAAATTTCCCGATTTTCTGCTCTTCCAAAATCGTATCTCCGGAATTCGTGAGAATTGATCCCTTGGGCATAGTGAATGAGGGATTTGGTTGAAGCTCCAGCTAAAAAAATAACCATAAATAATTTTTTTAAATGGCCGAAATACATGGAAAGAAACAAAATCTGGCTTTTCAGAGCTAAATAAGCTAACGAAACGATTTGAATAATTAGATTTTTTAAAAATTAAGAAGACGCATATAATATGCAGTCTGGTACAAATTTTGTACTGTTTTCAAAATGATCTTGAATTGTATCTTGAGAAAATTTATATTTATGATATGTAGATCTTATTGTATTTAAGATAAATTTTAAAACTACTTATCCTTAGATAATTTTATGTACCTACCTGGAGTATGACCTAATATAACAGGGAGCATAGTCTGGAAAATAATAGAAAAATGGTCTTACGAGTACAATTTAAAAAACCCAGTTCTAGAAATTACCTTATTCAATTGTTCGGTGTTATACCCACAAATTAAAAAGACCACATTAGCACAAACAGCTTGGATCGGAGAATTTTGATGACAGATTGTGTTCCCTAGTAAATCCCTATGAGCAAAATTTACTAATTTTTAGAAAATCCAAAATCCATATTAAAATATTTACTTAAATAGTAAATCCATATTTTAGTAAATATAGTTAAACCCATTAGTAAATAAATTTTTGCAAAATTTTTGCGAATTTAAGCATGTTCAATGTAGTTACACTACACTTACATTAAAGGACCACTTGGCATAAATTCAGTCAATCCAAGCCATGTCATAATCCAATCAAGACTAGTTGAAAAGGGTGCAATCAGTCGGATTGGTGATTCAACATGTTCCATATAGCCAACGGGTGCTACAGTAGTACAAGATAATAAAATAATATAATTAAAAATTAGAATATTTTATCAACAGATACCTAAGGCGATCATTAATCGGATTTTGTCATTATATTCTGGTCTCTCTGACATGGCTACCCAGAACATGGTTGTACCTTAATTTTTAATTATAAGGTTTTGGTAATTTTATTCACAGTTCAATGAGATAAAGTAATTACCCATAGAATGACCTAAGATCGACAAAAAAGTATTACATAGTATTAAATGTTGATTATTACAGATATAACCAATCTCATTTTGCCATATTTTATTTACCTATCCAGAATATTTTCTCTTGACCCGTTTGATCAATGACATAATCAATTACAGCTGGAACGTCGTACACACCCATCTCGTGCCAACTATACAACAAAATAAATTTCATTATCTTGTACACTAATTAATGGCAAAATCTCATATTTCAGAGCTGTAATAAGATCATCTAACATCTATAATATAACTACTGTAGTCGCCTTTATGTAAAGGAGAATATAATATATACTCGTATGATACCTAATTTTTGAATAGCATATCTTTTCTATATTTTATGGAACCTTAAATATACATAGTAGGGCTTATGTATGTTCATTTTGACTCATTTTTAAGTTAATAATGTAGTTTGATATTTGATAAATTAAGTTGATAATATGATTGATTTGAAATAACATAATAATTATCCCTTTTTAATCTATTTTCGATCAATCAAAAATAGGCACTTGAGTACCTTATTAAATTTATTGAAGTTTGGATTAAACTATAGGATTAAGTTGATTACCTGAATTTGTAAAACTCTCGAGGATTCTCTCTTGGATCAAGGGTCAAATGCTTTTTCGAGTACTTGTTCCCTCGAGCATTCCCCATCCAAACATCTTGAAAAATTTATAATTTTTAGCAAAATTTGGAAAAAATAAGTAAAATATACAAACCATATCCTTGGTCAGCTAATCTGTAAGCTATAATTCAAGAATCAAATATATGTAGGGTACTCGTATAATGATTGATTAATGATAGATACTTAAGTAGCTTTATTTATTTTTAAAAAATACCCAGGGCTTTATCGACATTGTTCATGATCCAATCTGCAGAAGAGCAAAGCAGGCCATGTTGAAGCCAAACGACCTTTAATTTCATAATAATTAATGACCTTAAAGTGATATAATTCAGTTAATATTACAGGTTTATCGGCGCTTGGTCCAGATTCTCGGCCATAGGGGATTCGATGGACTTCTAAAATGTAACCATCTTCGGTGACCACGTTGTGGATCTCGACAGGGTAACCATATTTCACGATCAGCTCAGGCTAAAAAACCATATTCAAATTAACTTCATTTCTTATTTACCAATGGCGATTTAGGATATAAAATACCCTGGAAATTTTCCATATTACTTTTTATCGTAGGTACTCAAAATTTATAACAGATTCTGGTTTTTGTCTTTTGATACAATGATTTTTACCATATCAGAGATATTTGACCTTTACAAAATTAACAATATTGAAAAAAAATCCGATTTTCCCGAAATTTGGTATGATAGCGAAGCACGAAAAAAATTTTTAGTCCAGACTTTAGTGAGAATTATCCTCTTGTGACGATGACTTTAGGACACCTGGTCCTGACTTGTTTGGAGTAGATTATTTTATGAAATAATGAATCATGAAACGTCAAGTTTCAGAACAATTCGATAAATTTCCAATTTAAAATATAAACGAGAATTTCCACGAGTATTTATAAGGTCAAATATCAAGAAAACGGTCATTATTTATCATATTCGAAATCGAAACCGAGAAATGATGAGTATAACATGTATATTATTCCAAATAGATCCCTTGGAAAAAAATTTCACATCATCTTTTAAAGGTTTGAAATTCCCGATTTCTTTCTTATTTTTATGTTTTACAAAGTACATATTGTAACCAAAATTAGATTTTTCAGACCTCAATTTAAAAAACTTTTATATGTACATATAGAATAGCTATAATACAAACTTGAATTTGATGACTTACAACATCTATATAAGCATCCTCATTTTTCGGTAAGCCATTATGATCGACAGCTTGAAGTAGTCCATGTTGCTCTTTTTCCCATTCTCGGACTAATGATCGAATTTCAGCCGGATTTCCCAAAATTTGGACAATGGCCAGTGATAGAATGACCACAAAATATGTCAAGGGCTTCACACTACCCATGATCTTCAATTTCATAATTTCATAAAAAATTATTAAAATTATTAAAAAAGTCGAAAAACCATGTCCGAAATCACCTACTTATCTAAAATCTAAAAAAAATCTCGATATCTTTTAAAGCAAAAAATCCAACAAAATACAAATCAAAATTAAAATCACACTCAAATTAAAAAAGTTCAAGGCTCATGAAACTTAAAAAAACTATAAATTTTTTTTGGAATATTTAAGAAATGTAGGGTACTACCTAAGCTAAGTTGGGAAATGAATCATATACTGACCATTTATAATCTAAATATTATATGTAGGGTACATACATATTATGTAGGTGTGGGTGTAGGTTCCTTACATATGTAAATACCTTTGTAATTGGAAAGAACACTATTAAAAAGTAATCAGTAATCAAAATCAGGTAAAAATAACTACTCTATAGTTTATACATAATAATAATAATATTGTATCTAATTGTATTGTAAGTAGGTACCTATACCTATTATATTTGTACTTGTGCTTGTACCTATATATTAATATACAACTATAGGGTACTATATCTACCAGTAAAAAATAAGTACCCTTTTGTTAGTTGATAACCTTACTTGAACTTATTATGTTTCTACAAGGCTTATTACACTTATTCCTTTCCTTAGCTAAAAAGTCAATCAAAATCAAAAATAACTCAAGATATACAATATAGGTAAAGTACTATCTGAACTAAATTAACTTTTTTAATGTAAAATTAAGTAAGTAAATAAGTAGAATACTACGAAGTAGTATAAGTACCTACCAATGTATTTACCAATGTATTCTGTATATTATCTAATATGTAGGGGTACTTTGAATTTCTCTAGTAGGTTGAATTGAAAATTTCAATTTGAAATGAAATGAAATAGCGACTTCAAAGACTTCGACTGAACTGTATTCGATCCTAATTTTTTTACGAGTTTTTTATCCAAACTTGGCTTATAATTATAAACCTTATCGAGTATCATGATCGAGATAAAATGTCCTTAAAATAATTAAAAATAAATGTTCAAAATTAAAACAGTTTTATTGTTATCTCCAGTTTTTATACACATATACATACATACGCATTTAGGCACTATGTATATCGAAATGACATTTACAAGATTAGCCGATCATCAACCGATTTCAAAGTTTTCAAATTCAATTTTATAGTTAGCATAATTATAAATAAAATTAATAATAATATATGTATGTATGTAAGTACATTAGTAATACAAAATAATAAACATTCAATGATTGTCGTCATAAATTTGATGATATTTTTAACATTTTTAAGCTTTTAAAATAAGTCAATCTTTATTGGCAAAAAAACATTAAAACTAGATTAAAAGTCACTAGTTAAAGCAGAATTTCTTATCTAAACCTAATACCTAATTGATCGGAAATCGGAATTGATACACTAATTGCCATTTATTGAAATTTTTTTTGTCAGGTTTAGCAAATTAAAGGTAAATGTAATACATCTACATACCTAATATTACCATATGTAGGTACTAAGGTACATACACCTACCTATTACCTATGTGCATTATTAAATTCACTTGTAGTACCCTACCTATACCCATATTAATCAATGCTGGGGAAATTTATTTTCCATTATTATTATTACATATTTAAGATAAGTAGATAGCCTTCTCAAATTAGACTTTTTTAGAATATCTGATTCATACCAATTCAATATTCAAGTACCCTATAATTATGATGTAGGTACTTAGGATCACACTTCAGCTCTGAAAAACTCAAATTTTAGCTTTAATTTTACAAGTAAATGCAGAAAAATATTCGTAAGGATCACAGGATTTGATTTTCAAGACTGAATTAAATGACTATCTACAATACAAGTTATTATTTTGAAAAAGTTGATTTTTTTAAAGAGTATGTGGATAGGACTATGTATTAATAAGGCTCGAAAAACCAAAAACAGGATGCCGTCCAGGATGCCTGGAGGAGATCAGTGACTGGACTGGGGACTGATTCCAGTCCCTAGAAGAGCAGGCATCAAAATGCCCTAAGAGGATCTTTTTTAAACTAGAACTTTTCCCCTTTTTTGACCTACCATAATAAAAAAATTAAATTAAATTAATTATGCTTTCAATTAATGCTTTGTAAGCATAATTTTAATTCAAATTTAAGCTTAATATTGTAATTATTCATGATTTTTTATTATTATAAATATAAATTGTAGTAAAATTGGAATTAGAGGTAGAAATCTTAAAACTTATGTTATGTTATAATATAATATTAGTATGTTAGGTATTACTATTACCTAATTATAATTATATAGGTACCTATGTAGTATTGTAAAAATTTAAAATGGTTTTAGATTTTCTATAATTCATGTTGTCATTTAACTAAAATTACCTTAAAATACAATTTTATATATCAAGTATCATATAAAGTGCAAAATTTTAACTTTATAAAACTGATCAGCTTACAATATTACATATAGACTATAGATGACCATAGTCATAATTAATACATGATAATATATTATTTAAGTACTTTGTTTACATTGATTTGTAATACGTAAATTATTTGTATAATTGTTAATTGACCCTAACTTAAAATACTGGTATTATAACCTAATCTAGCCTAAAATCCTTTAATAAAACTGTAAAAAATACTTTTTATATTTGAATTTGATGAATGCATTGAAAGCATTTTTTATGTACTTTGACCATTACGATAATTTGTCCGAAAATTACAATATCTTAAGTACTGATTGTAAGTATATAAATAATATTATAATAGAATTTGGTTATATTAATAGTAGTCGAATTTCATTATTATTTACCAGCAGGGTATTACATACGTATAAGTAGTTTAATAAATAACAGTTTCTAAAATGAACAATTCGAAAGTTATGTATATAGTTACTTTTATGTTTATAGTTTATAGGCTAAAATATATTAGAATTTAGAATTAGAATATTATGGCATTTTCTTTAAATACAAATTTTTGATGCTAAAAAGTTGTTAAGTTTAAGTTTTAAGACAATTATTATAGAGTAATATTAGGTATATGGCTCATGCATACATATAATATTTAGGTAGTAATGTTTAATGGACGAATTTTTCAGACTTTATAATTTTTGTAAACCTTTTTAATTTTTATACTAGGTCGGTAATAAGTAAGCTAGCAATCAATTTAACATAGTATTGTAGTGTGGTACTCAATTTAAGTTTAAATATTAAAATTAGGCAATATGTGGTACAAGTATATAAGGCATTGGAATCACAGACTCAATAAGGTTATTTTAAATTACAAAATATTAGTACGAAAATCTTTATAAAATAGACTACTCTACTTTCTTAGTTGATTCATTGATGATTATGATTATGGATTACATAATAAGAAGTTTTTATGTTAGCATTAAGCTATTATTGGTAGCGGGTGGTGGGTGTAAAACTTTATTTTTAATGGATTTGTTTTTATTTAAATGTAGAATTTTCATAGTGCAGTGGGATATCTTTTCAACTTTTCAATCACGGGTTATTCTGATTCTTCAAAAGCGAGCTCTTCAAATACTTCGGCACAACCAGCAGAATAATATTTGAATAACTTGCTTTTGAGGAAATTCTCATGCCTGAAACTTAATTTGACTTCTCAATATCTTTATTCATATGGCATGTCACTGTCAAAGTCAAAATCTATGTGCTAGAGGGTCGCATTCTGGATTTGGGTCCTGTGGTAGTAGTGGTATGGTATGGTTGATTCAGGCATCAGTTCGGTTCGGATTGTGCTGGATTTGACGAAAGTACTTAAATGGCTCAGGTTTTTCAGTATAGTAAAAAAAGAAACAGCTCGAAATCGGAATTGTGAACTTCGAGCATAAAGTCATTGTTTGGATTTTTAAAATAGCTAGGTATAATAATGATAAATAGTTCAAACAATTTTGTCCAAATTCTAAAGTAAAATATGATTTTAGGTAAAATTATAATACCTACATATTATTAATATAGCACACCAGGTAGAGGAATTATATTATATCTTAAGTCCTAGTATAGTATAGCACACATATTATTAATTTTTAATTCTTGATTTACATCTTCAAATCAAAAGTCCACATTGATTCAAACACATTATTTGGCTCTTTATGAATGAATTGTATTGTAATTCTACAACTTAGAATCTCCATTTAGCATTAGTGATTTTACCAGGTCTAAAAGTTATAAAAATTGCCAATTGTTTCATATGTAAAAAAAAATATAATGTAAATAAATAAACATCACTAAACTAGGATTAGTTAGATTGTGATGCATTAATGTAAATTAAGCAATCGACTTTTTGCACAAATTTATAAAACGTTAATTAAATAAAAAAGATAAAAATTAGTCAGTGAATAAAACAAACATAACAACAAAAACAAAATAAAAAATATTTGGCTTTTTAACCATTGCGTGCTCAGTGCATAAGTTATAATTATAATCGATTAATTAGACTTTTTTTTAGATAAATATATAAATACATAAATATTGTGCATTATCATCTTTTACTTAATTTTACTTGAATTTAATACGAACGGTGATTGAAGTAAAGATGGCTTATTCTCCAAAACTCGAAGTAACAAGTTATCAACGTAGGCCTCGTAATCTGTGATTTTCTGACGTTGCATGTCTACTGTTTGTTGAAGATTAATGACGAGCTCAATCATATCCTTTAATTTGAAAAAAAACACAGCTTTTTAATTAAAAGATGGCTGATCATTATTGTACCTCCTTGTATAAAAATAAAAACTACAAGCTTACGTCTTTCGATTTCCCTTCAAATTTTTTATAAATCTCCTTTGGAAGCCTTGATGTTTCAACTTGAGTTTCTTTTCTCATAGGGCTTGAAATTCCAATCGGAGCTCCGGAAGAATTTTTCTGATTTGTTTGATCATCTTGTTCTAGATTAAAAAATATTTACAATTATTATAGTTTATAATTCACGATGAATGTATATGTATGTACATATGTAGTAGATAAAGTTATTTATAAATTACTATTCTTTGAAGAATTAAAAATCGAAGCTAAAGTTTCTTTGGCGCTGCTTGACTTAGTCTTTTCTTTCTCCTTTGGCTTTGGTTTCTCGTCAAATTCTGTTATCTTTGTTCTATATTCATCTTCAATAACTAAAGTAGGAATCTTAACTTTTTCTTGTTTAATTTGTCTTGGTTTTGGAACAGGTTCTTTGTGTTGCGGATTATTATTGTTAGAGTTAGGAGTACCTGGTTTTACAAGCTCAAATGTAGGCTATAAATAAGGAAATATGCAAATATTTATTGAGATTGTAAAATATTTTGCTTAATTACTATACTGCAGGTATATTCTATTCATATTATCCTTACCATAGATTTAGATTGATTTAGCGATGCTGGAGGTGTATTATGCATGTTTTCATGAAGGTCGTCTCTATAATCATCAATAAAGACTTTTTTATTTGATGCTGGTGAAACTTCTTGAGGTGTCATTGTTGGAGTTGAGACTAAAAATTTAATAAAATATCTAAAGTTAAATAATATTAAATCTTCAAGCTCTTGAGTTAACTCTCAATGTGAAAAATTTTTACTTACTTTTTGACGAGTTTTTCCCAAATAATTTTGCCTCCCATTCGTCTACAGGACCTGTATTCCACTGATTTTTACCATCCCCATCAAATAGTCCGGATTTATTAGAGGTTTTAACTGGTGGTGGAGTTGCATAATTTTTGCTCAAAAATTCACCACCTCCTAAATTTTCTAATGACTCATTATTTGGTGTAGAAATTGCAATTTGTGATACACTCAAAGAACTATGACTGCTTTTATGTGAAAGTTCGTCAAACTTGAAATCATCGTCTTCATCTGATACAACTCCAGGATCCGCTTCATTGCTAAATTTTTGTCCATGCACAACGTTAGAGAAGTTTTTATTTCCCTTTTCTGGAATTGTTATGAACTGATCTTCTTTCTCTTTATCTTTTCCATGCTTTTTTCCTCTTCCAGGTAACGTTGACACTTTGTGGCCCACATTTTTGACTAAACTTTTCAATCCTTTCTTTTCTTTTCCAAGACTTAAGAGACTTCCGCCTAAAAGTATTTAGAAAAAATGAATAGTTTAGCTTTAAAACAATATTAGTTTATCAATATTTTAATAAGTAAAGTACAATAATTTATGGCGTTTAAAAATCTGAAAGTTTATTTACCAAAAGTTGTAGCCTTTTTATGTAGTTGTCCAAAAGAAGATCGAAGTGAATCTTTCTTGTTAATGTCTGCCAGGCTACCCGCAGCAAAATCCGAATGAACTGTGAATCCGATCCTGACTTCTAACTCCCCACGTTGTTTGTCCTTTTTTTCATGCCCAGGTTTACTTTTTAAATCGTACCATTTATTTCTAGGTTTTTCATAAACATCAAAATCTGACAGAGGTATTGTGACAGTTCCTAAAAATTCATCTCCAATAAAATTACGATGCAAGACTGTAAGAACGATCTCAGCTTTATTTCCTTGCTTTGGAATTGGCCTGCAATTAACAATAAAAAAAGAAAATAAAGTAGGTACACTTATAATAATCATATTATGTTTTCGAAGTCATCTATTTTAAACGGGTCGCGGACAAAATGCTATCTGCCAAAATCCTAACATATCAAAATCCTACCAAACCAAAATCCTACGGTAGGATTTCGGTCGGTAGGATTTTGGTCCGGTAGGATTTTGGTTTGGTAGGATTTTGTCTTAGAGCCATTTTAAACATTCAAATACGTACCTACCTATTTGAAAATGGCCATGGCCATGCATAGGTACAATAACTATAATACACCTATTTACGAATTTGTCTCTGGGAATCACTCAGTTTTAGTAAGTAAAATTACTAATTACCTATTTTGTATTATTTTTACTACCTATGCCTTTTTTGAAATTATGCAATACAGTTACAATATAAAACTTTATAAAAAGATTCTTAATTTGTTCAGTTTTATTTTATATGAATAAGAATTACATTCACATCATATCCCGGAAATATTAAAAATCAAAAGAAAGAGCAAATTATAATACAATAAAGTTTTTCCATTCTATCAAAAATTCGATTTAGATAGAATATTAGAATAGAATAGAATAGAATAGAATAGAGAATCTCTATTAGAATTAGATTAGAATTTAGACAACAGATCAGTCATCAGGGTCATTGTCATTGTTATTAACATTTATAGAGGTAGAAATAAAATAAATATATATATATAGTATCTACCTATAGTAGGGCTACCCTGCCAGTTTATGCCAGCCAGTTTATGCCGGTAAAAACCGGTAAAAACCGACTGGCATAAACCTATG
>JAQIXA010004327.1:0-11588 GCA_034699045.1 Nanhermannia cf. coronata Gr-Ori-00579 | reverse complement strand
GCAACTTGTGATATCTTCATTGCTTTGCTCGCACAATTAATAATCAACTTCTAGTGAGTTGATTAAAGCCTAGTTAAATTACATTAAAACCTTGCTTACATAATAACAATACCTTTTATTCCATATGACAATGAGATAAGGGTTTTTAGTATGGGTTCTTATGGGGAAAGTGAAAATATTTAGAAAATAAAATGAATATTTACTTATATTTGTGTTTTGTATTTTGTATTTTAGGATTATAAGGTCGACCTCTATTTGAGACAAAGATGGAGAGATGAACGTTTGAAGCACAAGGTTTTTTTACTAAAAAAAATTTCAGAATTTGTGTAAAAAATTAGTTACTTTTTTTTGTTAGGACTTAAGACAGCCCCTAGATCTCAATGATCCTAACCTGGTTAAAGCTATATGGAAACCTGAGGTATGTTTTAAATTCCAATTTATAATTCCACTAAAAAATTGGGATAAAAATAAAATGTAATGAATTTCAAATCTGATCTCTGATCTCAATATCGAAAAAAAATTTCATAAAATAAATAAACTATAATATAAAGTTTTGTAATAATTATATTACTGATTAATTACTATAATATTACTACTGTTTAACTGTATACTCCTATAGGTATATTTCCCAAATGGGAAGGAGGCGGATTTTCAATTTGTCACTGTTCCTAACGGTATTATTATTACATAAGTACCTACCCTCTTAATTATTATTATTATCATCTAATTCTCTGATTCTTTTATTTTAGTACTCGTCCGTATTAAGTATGTACAAATACACTACATATTAATATTCGGTATTATAAAGTTTCCTAATTATTATTTTTTATTTGTATTCTTGTTATTCAGCCCTGATGGAGAGATACTTTATATGCTAAGGTAGGTAATATTTAATTTAAACCTGAGAGTGTCAATTTTGCTATGAATTTCTAGTTGAAATCTCTTCGTAGGCACATGATTTTTGATTAATTTGAATTTGAATATAGAAATGTAATGAGGAATTAGCTATTTTTGAGATTATTGAATTGAATCAATCCGCATATAAAAAGACAAATACGACCCTAATTGTATAAAAAACACAACTTTGAATATCGCTTTGATAGTACATGAAAATGGCTCACATTATTTAGCTGTTATGGCAAAAACTAAGCTTTATTCAACTAAGGTCAATAAATATTTTGAAATAGTAATAAAAATGTTTCAAGTTCGACTCGAGTTTGTTCTTTATATTCTACTAGTTGTATTCATAATTATTTCTCAACCAAATAAATTTAAAGCGAATCCCAGATTTTCATTGAGGCTCACAAATGTACATGCACAGGCCAAACCAGGTGATTTTAGAATAACTTTTGATAAGTTTTGAAAAAAAGTATAGGAAATTCAAAATTGATTTGATTTATCATCAATCCTCGCAGGTGATATTTGCAATACTCAAAAATATGAGTCAAAAGTTCGGCCTATATATGACAAGGCGAAGGAGTTAAAAGAGAAGCCCTTCGAAATTTACAATGAGACGCTGGTCATCGAGCTTTTGGAAGAATTTCGAAAACTGATCGAGCCAACCAAGAAAAAAGACGCGGCCGAAAATGCGACTCAGGCTCTGCATGAGTTTGCAATGTCAATTTGTATTGGAGAAAATGCGATGGAATGTACTGGGGGGTCTTGTAATTGTCTTAATAATGGATTCTATGAACTTGAAGAAGAATATAAATCGTAATTTCAATCATTAATAAAGGATATCAATACATATTACAAATTCTACACAAAATTGAAATTTTGGATTAGTCAATCAATGTGAAATAATAGTAACTTAAATAATTTGGGAAATATGTAAATTAGGTGTCGGATCAAGGAAGGTGGTTATTGTACAATTTCGAGAGATGTGGCTTCTGGTTGTGTTCGTGGTACAAGCTGTGTTAAAGAAAAATGTACTTACAATTCTGCACCCAAATTACAAAATATTTGCACTATTTTTCCCATTTTTATGTTCATTTTTAAGATTTTTTGAAATAAATATATTTTAATTCTTACATACAGTATAGGTAGGTACATGTTATCTTTAATATCTAATGTTAAGAAATTTTTTTAACTAAATATCTATTGGCACAAGCGAAGGATTTTACATAATGTAAGTATGGTAGGGTAGAGTAGGGTACTGTATCTGTAGGCTAAATATGAGAAAAAATGGATTTTTTTTCGATACCCTACTTGAAAACTTTTGTCGAAAGAGTTCTCTGATAAAAATTTTAAGATTTAATATCCTACCTACTATGTAGCTATTAGTATTAGTACCCTAATAGTACTAATACTAAGTACCTTAGTATTAGTACCCTATATTTCGTAAACAAATTTTTAGTCTAATATGGATAGATAATGTAATACCCAAATACACTAAAAGTTATGCAAAAAAGGGCAATCTAGCAATTTTGATTAACAAAAAATACAGTAGGTATATTTTAAAAATAAGTACCTACATAATAACTATTACATAATCCCTAATTTCAAATAAAATTTGAATTTAAACTTAGGATTAGATAGATAGAATATTGAAATATTTTCTTTAATTATTTCATTTCATTTCATTAATGTAATGATAAGACAATTCACATACGTGACAAATTAGATTTACGAAATTTTAAAAAAGTTTGAAAAATTAAAATAGAAAAATACATATTAAGAGACCTAGAATATTCTTTGAGAGGATCTTTGTTTATATCTAAAAGGAGCTTTCTTATCTCCAGGAAAGGGTATCTAATTGCTTCTAATCCTAATGCTAAGTACGTGCATATCTTACTACTATGGAATAAGGCTATCTTTATGTGTGGTGTTTGTTTGGTAGAAAAGCTTACTAACTTTTGATTTTATACAAGTTTTATAGATTAAAAAATTGAAATACCGTATTCAATGGTCTAAAACCTATCATTTGACATTTTAGATTTTTTTCCAGTGTCTAGTATAGAATAACGATCCTTTTTTTGAGAGTTTAACGCCTTATGCACCAACCAAATTTAACAGATGTTAAGATTTAACCCAAGATTAAAAAATCTCAAGTTAGTTGACAAGTTAGTCTCAAGTTAATCTCAAGTTAATCGACCAAATCGGGCAATTAACTAACACGAGATAAGTTAACAAACGGCGGAGGAATACTTTTGTGCAAAAAAAATGATTTAATTCCCGCCAGGTCGAGCGGTATTCAACTTCAAAGTAGGGACTATTTGACCAAATCTCTTGTTAAATTTGGTTGGTGCATAAGGCTGTTAATATTATTGTCCAGTTTGCATTTTGTCGAGTACTTTGGCGAGTTGACGCCCGCGTACCTAAAGTCTAAATTCTGCCACATGTTATCAAATGGCCTTTTTTGGGGGGACTTTGGTCGGAGAAATCTCATCAAGTACTCCACGTAGAGACTTGAAACTTTTTTTATTACATTCCTAGACACATTTTACACGGAAATCCTAGAATCATTTTTTAATTATCAGGTCACAACTTGTGACTCACAAGTACTTAAAAAATCCTTTGTTTATCTTTTTTACTTTTTTTTTACATCGTGCCTGAATTTTTATCAAAATTTTATTTCCGTGTAAAATGTGTCTACGGATAAAATAAAAAAAGTTTCAAGTCTCTAAGTGGAGTATTTGATGAGATTTCTCCGGCAAATCCGGAGAAATGAGATTTCTCCGACTTCTATTGGGATTTAATAATAGCAATAAATGGCATTCAAAATTTCAAGTACCCTGCCCTACACTAATACAATTTTGGAATAAACAATTAACTTATATTATAATAAGTTAGGGTTTTTTACTCAAAATTAAACATAATTGGATTTAAAAAAACAACAATTCAACAATTTTTTGACAATCTACCATAGATAGCTCAGTATTGATTAAAGGATATCTTTGAATTCTACTGATAATGGGCTTTCTGGCTTTTATATGAGGTTTAACATACAAAGGCCTGAAAGCCGAAGTCATTGTGATACAATTACAAAATCAATGTTAAATGGTAGATCATTTTGAAAATTTTGATTCAATGTAGAAAGGCCTACATAGGCTAAAATTCAATTTTGCAATAAAATTTTGGCTAAATTTTAATAAAGGTCAGAAAATCCATAGTTTAGATAAAAATGACAATGGATATTTTCGGGTTTTCGGCCTTTCCATGTTAAACCCTTCTATATAAAACCCGAAGATGTCCCATTATAACCCGAAGATGTCCTATTTCGAATTATTGTTGTCACTTTTAACTTTTTGAATGGGATTCCTTTACAAATATTTTGTTTGTTTCAAATAAAAAATTATTTCACAAACCAAAGCATGAGATTAAACCTAAATTTAAATTTTGCCAAAATTTTGACAAGATTTTAACAAAAGGGTATTTTAACAAGTCAATAGTCAAATATTAAGTTAAAAAATTTCTTGTGATAGAGTAGATACTTATTATTGCAATACCTATATGTCCAAATTTATGTACCTATAAATGAAAATGAAATTTTCGATTCAAAAATCGAGATTGCATCCTGAAAATCACAAATTTTGTTATTTTTCTAAAATTTCACAAAATCTTGATAAAAGGGTCTATAGGATAAGATCTTTAGACTATCTTGAAAATATTAGTATCCGCAGTTTTTGTGCAAAATTTTTTTTTTTACTTTTATAATGTACTTATTTCCCTATTTAGTTATAAGAAAATCCAAGATATTTTAACCAAATTGATATTATCATAAAGGAATTGTATCTAAATCTTGCATTTAGCTCTAAAAAACATAATTTTACAAAAAGGTACATGTAATATTGTGACCAGAATTGGTTTTTCAGAGCTGATTTAAATGAAAAAGCTATATCATATCATAATCATATTTGTATTTATCTATAACTATGTCTAAAAACTCAAAACACATCTTCGGATTTGAATGGGCTTTAAATAAGGTTTAATATGCAAAGGCTGAAAACCGAATACATCCTATATTTCATACATAGGTAATGTAAATAAAATGACCGAAAACTAGGATTTTAAATTAAAAATCCAGGTATTAAACCACTATTAAACGTGGCAATAAGAAAATTTCAAACTGAATCAAATATTAATTGTATTCGTAAGGGAAGTGTAAGTAGCGGGTACTACTTGAGATGTTTGACACCTAATTTTAAATAAAGAGGTAAAAAATGGCAAAAAAATACAAAATAGAGACGACTCTACTTTATAAAAATTTCATTTCATAAACAATGACAAGACATAAATGAAGCTTAATAATGTATGGAGGGCACCTATTGAGAATATTTCTAATTTGTTTGAAAGGATATATTATTCGGGTTTTTTAATGGGCTTTCTGGCCTTTATATGAGGTTTAACATGGAAAGGCCTTAAACCCAAAAATATCTTTTGATGATTTTTGATGAAGTAAATGATAGATTTTGCATCAGAATGTATGGGAAATAAGTATAGGAAATGCATTTAGAACTTCTATAAGGTTTGGAATTTGAAATGTTTCATTATTTGTGTACTTATCCTCCTATAAGTCGAACACACCATTCTCGATCAATGTCCAAATATCGAGAAATTAAAAAGCAAATGATTGAAAAATTTAAGATTTGCAAATATAATGCCATTTAAAAATTAGATTGCACAAATTTTACTTAAAATTATTTTAGATTTTGCAAATAGGACAGCTACAATAAATTTTTTTTGAAAATTTGTAATTCTGCTTCCAGGTTTTGCAAAATTTCCAAAACCGAGATTTTTATCAAATCTTGGTTTAGAACGAGATTTTAAGCACATAGGATATCTTAGGCTTTCAGGCCTTTCCATGTTAAACCCGAAATAAAGGACAGAAAGCCCTTTAGAACCCAAATAAATCCTTTAGAAAAATAATAATATATAGAATTAAGAATTATATATTAGGAATAGGAATTACACGGAACTAAGAGTATACTAGGTTTTAATCAACTCAATAGAAGTTGTTTATAAATTGTGCGATCAAAGCTTGTTGCACCATTTTTCGGGTTCATATGTCAATTTTCTGGGTCAAAGGTCAACTCCCGGGTCAAACGGATATCAAATTCTGAATCTCCGTCATCGATTACCCCTATAGCCACTTAAACCTCATTTTCGATTTTTTCCATTTGATTAACATGGGGAACCATTAAAGGGTTCCCTGAACCCCAAGGGGTTGGGTAATCTGAAATTTTTTTCGAGCATGTACAACTAGACCCTGTAAGGGTCCTTCATGCCAAATTTGGTCAAGATCGGTCAAGTAGTTTTCGAGTTATCTTGTGCACATACAGACAGACAGACGGACATACAGACAGACGGACAAAGTGCAAGCAAAGTTGAATATCCGTAGTAAGTGCTCGCTTCGCTCACACAAATAGCGATATTTTTATCTCAATTTTCAACTTGAAATCTCAGTTTTTATTCAAATTGCGAAATCTAGGATTTTTCAATTGAAACTTCAGAATACCACTATTGGGCCTGAAAGCCCAATAATAGACCCATTTTTTAACGAAATTTTATAATTCGAATATAATTCAAAGTATAAAAGATTTATTTGGCTTTCGGCTTTCAGACCTTTGCATATTAAAGCTCATATAAAGGCCAGAAAGCGTATTAAAACACCCAAAGATATCCTTTTTTTTATAATTTATCTAAAAGTCATTTGTCAGGTGCAATTGGATTTCTGCGTGTAAAATTCTAACAGTATAAGGAGGGATGTACTTAAATATTTTTGATTATACTCTTATTTACCTTGAAGTTTTTTCAACTGATATTCTTATCTCAATTTTTAATTTGAAATCCTAGTTTTCATCTAGGTATTGGTATTTGATTATTTATGAAATGATATGCTTACAAAATTGAAATGAAAGGATATCTTGTGATTTTAATTCAGGTTTTTTTATGAGGTTTAACATGCAAAGGCCTGAAAGCCTATAATAGAGCCTTTAAGTTTTTGAATTTTAAGGTTTTTTAAAACATTTTATTTTATTTGATCTATTGGTAGATACACTATATTAGATATGGTAGTTACTTGATGTGTAGGTGTAGATTTTTGACAAATTTTTTTTTAGAATAGTCAATTTGGTCATGACTATTTTGATCATTTTGGACAGGCATGGCTGTATGAAATCAATTTCAGCCGGCTAATTTCCAAACTCTATTTTTAAAAAATATGTAGTACCCAAAGTTCCGGATGTTTTCAAACTCACTCACGATGAATTTCAAAGCAGAGTTGGATGCAAAAAGCCAGAAAAAAACTCATAAATCGCATTCACTTACAGATCAGGAAAAAGAGCTGAAGGTTCACAAAAATTTCAGGAAAATTGGCAAAAAAATTTATTTGGACTTTTTTTTCCTCAAAATCTCAGCTGCCTTACTCAACCTCCGTGATATGAGCTATTCTTAACTATTGTAAGTTCAAAATTGGAAAAAAAAATCAAAATTTGACAACTTTTTGTAATTTTAACTGTAATTATTAGGTGTATAGGTAGGGTACCATATAGAAATATTTAAAAAAAAATTTCGAAATATTTTTAACATTGCTTAATATGTATTAATTAATAACAAGTAGGTACTATTTTTGTTTCAATTCAAATTATAGTAGGGGTACATAAAATAAAGCTTTATTAATGTACTTAAAGTATCTACCTTAAGTAAGTTACATTCGGAAGATTTACAATTTTGTATAAATAAGTATAGGTACTACATAATTTAATATGGTATGCTATATAGTAGTTTTTAATAATATAGGAAGTACTCGAAGATAAATAATAATTTACAATATTATGGTGTAGAGAATAAAAATTTACAATATTATGGTGTAGAGAATATAATTACATTTACGATTAGTTTGGTACAAGATTTTAAATCCATACCTAGCTATAATAATGTATACTGCATGATGCAAGTGGATTGAAATTTAGAGATCGATCATAGAGAAATTATGGATATTAATATTATGATTATGATTACTTTAAATGGGGTTATTAGTATTGTATATTTTATATCATGAAGGTGGTTCAGGTTTAGTAGATGATGGTGATTGAGTAGTAAATGAGTAGCGAGTTCTTCATATTGAAATAATAATAAGTGCCACCAGGAGGAGCAGATGATGATGATTTCTTATCTGATTTCTTTCCATTACAGTTGTCTGTAATGCAGAAGCAGAGCTCTCCAGCATCACCTTTTAGGGGCTCGCATCCAACCTTTATATCCTCATTTGATTCAAAACACTCTCGTACCAGACTTAGCCCTTCTTTCCCAGAAGTCTTGCAACCGAGTTTTGTATTTCCTTTAAATAATAGGATAGAAGGAGTAGATACAGATTCGTAAGTAATAAAATAAAATAATGAAAACAAACAAAATGTGTGTCCAATTATTAGTCAAATTTTGGTTAAGCAAAATTACCTGGAGCTGGGCAAGGAACAGAAAAATTGCTTTTCTTGTTTTCCTCAACTGCGTCGCAAGCGGCTCCATTTACTCCAAAACTACAAATGTGGCATTCCAAACCTACAAAAAAAATGAGAAAACATCTAGGTATATTTTAAATAACTAAGGATAAGTAGGCAGATATTTTCAAAAGAACTTTTGAATTAATTACATTATTAATAAGTATCATACTTATCTACCTTTAATTAATCGATTTCGTTATAAACTCGTTATAATTTACTAATATTTATTCACTAATCATTGACTATACATTCGAATTTTATTAATTACTTAGCTAAGACTATTTAATTATTTCTTTCTAAAAATAAGATATGTACATAATTAATAATTTATTATCGTATTTTGTCCTGCCTGCAATCTAATCATGATATCACTAATACAGTGTAGAACGGATAAAAATATATAATGGAATAGAATAGACTACAGTCATCGTAAACCTATACATTATATGTACCCTATTGATATTTTAATGCAAAGGATCTACAGATATTCTTAACCCTTAAATATCAGTGTATATGTATACTACTATGTTCCTATAAGTATTTCGATTTATAGATAAGGTTAAGGTATGGTTGCCTAATACATTAAGTATAGTCCCTATATATTAGGTATCTTAAGCTTACCATAGCCGAGAGCAATAAGAGCCAAAAGTACAACAAGGACCTTCAACATCACCATTTTTTGACCCGAATTCAAATCCTCAAACACCAAACTCTAATTCACAAAATTTGGAACAAATTTTTTAGTTTAAAATCTCGATATTTTAGAAAATTATCAATTTCAAATCTTACAATCTTATTACAATTCCCGATCCAGATTATTTAGCTAGGGACCTATTTAAAAAAATAAAATCGAATGGTAACTATAAGGATTATTTAATTTTAACTACAAGCTAAAAAAAACTTGAACGTTTTTGGACTTTGAGGGCATTTGGGCAGGGATTGTCTGATGAGGGTTTTAGAATTCTGGTAGACATGTTGATGTATTGATTGTTGTTCTCTTGACCTTGGCTTCTGTTGGCTATATTAAAAGAGATCATCAATGCCTTTCTCTTTTACACTTTCTCCATGTAAAGACTGACAAAAAAAAATGTATTTTTTTTGAAAGACTGTGGGAAGACTACGGCTAAAAACAGCTAACTGTCTCCAGCCATTGGGACTTTGATTGATTGGATATCTTGGTTTATGATAGGTCAGGTCAGGTCAGGTTGATTTGGTTCCAGCAGGAGTTATGATGGTTTTAGCTTTAGACCTATTAGCTCTATAAACATCTAGACCCTTGTTACCCATATTATACATTAAATTTTTTAAATAAAAAAAGGTACCTATAGCCCCTAGTTATCTCTTTCAAAAAGCATTCATTTTTGTCATTCTTTACATGGAGAAAGTGTACAAGAGAAAGTCATTGATGATCTCTTTTTAGTCATAAGCTTACCATAAGACAACAGAAGCCAACATCATCATCTCGACCAGCAAAATGCTAACCCTCAGACAGACAGACCCAAATGCCCAAATTTTAGAGACCTGCCTGATTCAAATCCATGAACTTTTATTACTTCTAAATATCCTCTCTCTCCAAAATTAGCAAATCAGATCAGAGGAACACAAATTTCAATTTCTAGTCACAATACAGATTTTTATAAAAATTTCGATATTTAACAAAATCAAATCAAATGGTAACTATAGAATTATTTCTCGTTATAAAAAAACAAGTTTAAGGTCATTTTAAAAAAATGACCTGCTGTTGATGACAAAAAAAATTCAAATAAGTAGGGTACTTATGTAAGTACCTACTTATATTTTGAAACTTTTCTTTCTAAATACTCGTATACATACATATTTTTCAAATTAGTACCAAGACCAAGACCAATGGGTATGCATTATTATGTATATTAGTGTATATGATGTTATGAATGATCAACAAAAATGTGAAATACTTGAAATAGTAAATTATGAAGAAAACCTCGTTTCACATATAATTATTTTAAATGCTTTTGAGCCTGAGATCCCCCTTTGCCCTTTACATACACTTGTATTATATCCTTGGCTCAAGATTTGAAATTTTTTTTGATTCTAATCTAATCAAGTAACAATAAAAATGGCTTTTAGATTTAATACCAGAGATTGGGATTTGGGATTTGAAAATATCGGTAGTTTGGAGTTTGTCTTGGACTCACGAGTTTGAGCAAAAAAGGGCCATAATGCCCATTATATCCGTCTGTTTTTAAAATTTCATAATATTACTGTAAATGTTCAAGTATTCAGTATTACTCGTATCTACTATATACTTACGAGTACGAGTATTAATTTTATCTAAATTCAGACTTCTTTCGGAATGGTCATTTAATTTTTGTAGGTTTGGACATTTCGACTTTTACGAGTATTAGTGTAAAGGATATCTTTCGGGTTCTAATGGGCTTTCTGGCCTTTATATTAGGTTTAACATCCAAAGGCCTGAAATCCGAATATATCCTTTATTATTGTGCAGTCATTTGAATTGCCTATCTACCTACTGCTTTCGATAGGCATCAACTTTGGATAAAATAGGTATACATACATACACTAACTTATACGCAAGATACATACTTACCTAGCTGACGAATTTTATTGATATTAATTATCAAAATGTTGTGACCTTTTTTAGTATTCAAAAATGAACTAAGGGTATGTACCTGAGAATCTCAAGATTTTAATTATTTTACCTGTTTATATAGCCCTACTTCAATAACGACTACTTACAACTACTTAAATCTCACAAATTTTTAAAATATTCCTTTGAAATTGAAATTAGCATAATATAATTAATAATTACCTTCACCTACTTATGTACATACGAGCATACAAATTTCAACATAATTTTAAGGTTTAGATTAGATACTCATACCTCAAATTTTCAATAATTGTTGTAACTATTAGACAACGTGAACAACCCAATTTATAGCATTTATAAATTATAAATTATAAATTATAAATTATAAATTATAGCTATAAATCTATATATGCTATAAATGCGATAATTTATAATTTAAGGTATAGAATCGGTCTATACCTGACGTTATAAAGTTTAGATTCGAATTTTGAATGATTTTGCTAAAATTTTGAAAGTTTTTACAAAATTTTGATAAAATTTTGCAATAAAATTTCATTCAA
>JAQIXA010004326.1:0-11596 GCA_034699045.1 Nanhermannia cf. coronata Gr-Ori-00579 | reverse complement strand
CATACAGACATACAGACAGACGGACAAAGTGCAAGCAAAGTTGAATAGTAAGTGCTCGCTTCGCTCGCACAATTATGATGTAAAGGAACGAGACCGCCTAACTTTCAAAGAAAAATTTCTTCAAAAATATGACTTTTTTTAAAAATCTTGGAATTAAACTGAAATTTTTTTGATAAAAACCGAGCTAAAAGTATGAGTAGGATACCTGGTTCAATTCAGAATTCAAAATTTAAACCAATATTAAGGTACATAGGTAGAATATAAATATATTAGCTTTATGCTTTTGAGCCTTTTAAAATACTTTTTAGGATTTAAAAAAAAACCTTTACTTATTTAATGTCAAAATACCCATACCTTTTAGACCTCTTAAGAATTTGATATTTGATCGGACTTTTTTGGTCAAGTACTCGTAGCTTCAATTCTCTAGTACCTTACCTCCTACTATTAGTGGAAACTTAATTGACTCGTTTGAATTACATTAGATAGTACTTTTATAGCTCAAGTACAGATACGATTAGGTATACGAAATTAGTTTTTTAGCTTTAAAATATGCATTATACTCGTACAGTTACTATCTTTATTACCTAAGTACCCTACCCTACTACTAGTATCTAGTATCTAGATAGAGAGATACTTTTCGGATAAATTGATTAATAAATAAATAATTAATGGCAATGACCATTGCACTTAGGATCTTGAAATTTATACGATTTTTCATAAAATGGATTCTGACAAATTTTTGAGGATTTCACTTTCTTTCAGTTGACCTAGATCTGAAATTTTGCTCTTTAGCTGCTTAAAAGACCTAAAGAAGAAGTTAGTTTTTTGTAAGGTTAGATCTAAAGATCCTATGTGTAGATTGACAATTACAGTATGTAAAATTTTTCAAAAAATATGATTTGAAATAAGAATATTAACCAAATTCAATCAATTTCGAATCGGCAAAATTGTACAAATTGGCAAACTTTTCTATCAAAATCTCATAAACTCTCAGATAGTACATAAACTTTTTGCTTTCCCCTTTACTACGAGTATTATATCTGTGTAAAAATAGATTCAGTGCAGCAAAAGTCTCGAATAAATTAGTTTTTTTTTGTACTACTTATTAATTTGAATAGAGATAAGCCTTTCAAGATTGAAAAAGCTGAGATTCTATACACTACTATGCTATAGGCTCCAAAATAAAGAGTTCAAAGTCTTTAAAAAGAAATTTTTGTAACTTGTGTAATTTCTCAGTATAGGAGTTGGGTTTAATAAGGGAAAAAGTTTTGAAAAATTTCAATTCTTGATTTTCGATAAAGAGAAAAAGTGTAAAGATTGAGAAATCGGAGAAAGTGTAGGGAAATACTTATTAGCTAATTAATAAGAATTATATTTTAGACTCAAATAGAAATAGTAATACCAAGTACTAATATAAGATATATCTCTCCTATTAGTATTAGCAGTAGTAGTATTACCACATAGAAAGATACAAATAGAAGTTTATAGTAAATCTATATTTGCTATTTTCCTACTTTAGCTCTCCTTTGCAAAAATGGCAAAAGTCTTAAAATTCATTTGTCTTTTTAGGAAATTCGAGTTAAAATTTAATGCAGATTTTAATAATTTGCAAATATGCCAACCATCTAATCTAATCTACCATCTAATCTGTATATCTTTTGGAAGTTTCAAACCTCTAGGTCAAACCTATTTAAGCTAATCTTAATACTAATCCTAATTAGACTAAAAATTTCCAGTCTCCTATGAGTTAGAAAAGTCTTTATAACGAGGGTTCTCATGACTCAAGACTTGAGTTATTTCAGTTTTAGTACTAGGCCCTTAATCGTTATATATTGATAAATTCAGACCTCTAGGTCATCTGAATTACGATAAAAACGCTTAAAAAGCTCAAAATTTTGGCCAAAAAGTACAAGTCTAACTTGCGAGCACGGGATAATAAAAAGGTTCATATTAAGGTTCTACTCGTATGTATGTAATGCTAGATATTTAATATTTTTTAAGAGAGTCTAACTACTAACTTGAAAACTTCAGACCTCGAGGGTCGAGGTCAAGTAAAAGCAATCTAAAAATCAAAATTTTCAAATTCAAACTCAAATTCAAACTCTGGAAACTTTTAATTTTAAAAACCAAAAATAGAGATAAAATATTCTACTCGGCATCTAAATTTGAGAATAATGAAAAAAACTTTTATTATTTTTAAAAATTTCGAGCTCTTTTTGATGGTCAAATGAGACTGACTTGGAATGGTTATAATGAAAGTATCTATGTATCTGTATAAAGTAAATTGGTATTTGAAATCGGGCGAGCGGGTATATCAGTTCAGTATGAAAGCCAAAGGCTCAAAAAGTAAAATCCGCTTTCTCCTTGATCTAGAATCTCACTTTCTTAAATTCGACTCGAACTCAATTTGCAGATGAAAGTTTCCACGAATTTATTAAATTCTCGCTCATAATACCACTACTACTACTACTATACAACTATAGACTAGTACTACTAGTATTCTATACATATATGTTATATTTACAGATTTTTATTTTTTATTTTTAAAGCTTTTTCGAAGGTCTATCGTAGACTGTAGTAGTAGTAGTAGTAGAGGCCTGCAAATAGTTTTGAAAATTTTATAAGCACTCATATAAGTTAGAAATTGTATCTAAATTCATACTACACAAGTGTACGTCAGCAAAGTTTTATTTTTCATTATAATCCTAGTACTGTACTCGTACTACCATTATAAGGTATAACCCTACCAGGTATTTTATTTATTTTTTTCCAGAGTAAGTACTACTTGATGTATGTAAATTGACCTCTACTCCACTATTCAATAGCTCGAAAAACTGTGATTTAAGTATGCACAAAATATTAAAATACTTCAAATTTGCTCTATTCTGTACTCGTATCTAAAATGGGTCAAAATTCCATATAAATCTAACGAGTTAGGTAGATACATACGAGTAGATATTTGGAATACTTATGATTTCATAAAAAGCATTTTTTAAATAAAATTGACTTAATTATGTACAAGTATCTGTAGTTTATCTATGTGTACTCGTATGATAACAATTATGTCTCAAAGTGTCATTATTTTCAAATTCCAAGCTTATTTTGATAATTTTTTTCGAAATTTTGTATCGATTTCATCAAAAATAACTCGGATTGAGATCTAAATAGATAGCCTGGATTCTGAATATCATTTCTTTAAAATATAGGTACAAGTGTTATCAAAAAATCTCATTTATAGCTCCTAAATAAGTCGGTTTTTTAAAATTACCTGTCGATTTTCCCAATTTTTTTAATTAAAGTTCATATCACAAGATATTTGGAAGTTTCATTTCATAATATACCTACATTTCATAATATACAGTAGATAATATAGGATAGTTGATTTGCGGGCTAAATTTTATATAATTTTGCGAAATGTTTCTATCTATCTAGGTATATTTTGAAAAAATCATTGTATTTTCAATTGCCCTTAAAGGACCTTACCTACTCCTCCTACTACTACTATCCAACATAACAGATATTGCAAAAAGTGCTTACTTTTTTTCTAAAAATTTAGATTGAATATGTCATCTTCTCCAAGCAAAAAAAACTGCATATTTTGTCCTACTACCTATGTATGTATGGTATTTCCATGTCTGTAAATTGCAAATTTGTCCCTTATATGCAAATATGAAGGGAAAAAGTCTTATTTTACTATCTGTTTATTCAAAAGTTTAGAATTGAATCGAATTTACAAAAAAAGAAACCTTGAGTCCTACTACTGAGGATATATGGATACTTATGGTGTATGTACAAAGTCTAACCGAGAAAAAGTTTTTTTTCCTTTCGCTTAGGTTGTTAAAAACTTAGGCAAATAATATGAAGAGGTTATAAAAGGGTCCCTTGGAACTTGGAACTTTTAAAATTTTGGAGATATCAAGTTCTAGTCTAATACTAACAATAAGATTTAATTAAATACATACTCTTTACTCTCTAGTTTATCAATTTACCTTATTTTTTGAGGTCAAAGGTCGATGTACGGGTCAATCGGGTTTCAAATTCGGAATATACATCATCGATTAAGTACCTCTATACTGTATAACCACTTAAATCATATTTGTTGATTTTTCCCGATTTAATGGGTCCTTAAAGAGCTGGAGAAATCTGTTGAAATTGCACAACTAGACCCTAAAAGGGTCCTTTATGTCAAACTTTGTTAAAAATAGTCCAAAAAATTTCAAGAGACAGTAGGACAAAGGCAATCAAAGTTAAATAGTAAGTGCTCGCTTCGCTCTGACAATTATTTACACTAGCACTAGGCTATAATCTACTAGCTAGAAGTTGATTATTAATTGTGCGAGCAAAGCACAAAGGTTTTTCTGGGTTAAAGGTCAATTTTCTGTTTAAATGGATGTCAAATTCGGAATCTCAGTCATCGATTACCCCTTAAGCCACTTAAACCTCATTTTCAATTTTTCCCATTTGATTAACATGGGGAACCCTTAAAGGATTCCCTCAACCCCAAGTGGTGGGACAATTTGAAAATTTTTTTGAGCATGTACAACTAGACCATATAAGGGTCCTCCATACCAAATTTGGTTAAAATTGATCGAATAGTTTTCGAGTTATGCCGCGAACAGTCATCGAGACGGAGAGACGGACAAAGTGCAAGCAAAGTTGAATAGTAAGTGCTCGCTTCGCTCGAACAATAAAGTATCAGTACACGAGTGATAGATCTAGTCAAGATTTTGAGTCTTAAATTTAAAGAAATGTCCAACAGGCCCCTTTTCTTGACCTCGGTCATTTGGTTATGGTGCGGTTTTGGTAAAATAGGTAAATTTTGTAGACATATGAAAACGTAAGTACCTACAGTAAAATGAAAGACACTTGGTCCTCGAAATATTTTTTTTGTTCAAAAAGTGTCGAGATAACTAAAGTAAGCTTCATTTCTTTGAAAAGTAGGAAAAAAAACTTTTATACTTTCTTACCTATCTAATACTTTCCTCTGTAGGAACTATGTAATACTGATACTTAAGATTAGAAAATATATTATTTAAACAATTGTACTACCATGTACCATACCTAGTAGGCACGAGTACAATAGTAAACTTTTATTTATTAAACACAATATCTACACAATTTCATAATCTTGAGAATTTTAAAAGGACTTTCTATTTACAACATATTAAGGACCTCAAAAATGATATTAAAATTGCTTAAATTTCAATAAAAAATCACTTTTTGTGATTTCAGGATATGGGAAGGATCTAGGTCATAAAAATGAATAGAAAATCGTAGAAATCGGCGAACTTATGATCAGAAGAAAAAATTTCTTAAAAAATTTTCAAGAAAAATTTAAATGTAAGCTCTTAAGGTTAAAGTTAACAATAAGATTTGGTTGAAATTTTGAATTTTATGGTATGGTGGACCTGATACTGTCAGTATGGTTCATTTGGCTCAAATTACAATTACAAATATCTGAGGTATAAAAGAATATTTTGTGTATTTTTTCTCAATCATAAATTATATCAGTAGTCAGTATAGTAGGGTAGGTATTGCTGGATTTTGTATCTAATACAAACAAGTTGCATAAATAATACATTATTCGATTCTATTGTACTTTCTGTTTACTATTGTTATTTACCCATAGACTTTATGTTTATTCATACCTACTACTACTTGACTACTTTTCCAAATAAATATTACCTACATTGCTCCAGTTATACAAAAACAAGAGAAAAGAGGTCTAACTATAGGATTTTGTAATTGTCAATTCAAATTACCAGAGAATTATTTCAAATTGATACATAGTATTTCTTGAAAAATTTGATATTTTCTGAATTTTTTGAAAATTTCTGACCTTATTGTACTCCTTATTAGGGACACTAGATAAGATAATTAAGCAGTAAGACCCATTTTCTACAAACTCAACACTTTTTGTAGTAGAATATAGATATATTGTAGAATTTTCGTGATAACTTTTCCAAAATTTACAAAAGCTTTGCAATTATTGATACTTTTACCTACCTTCTCTGTGCTCAGGTATTTGGCATTGGCATAGATAGGTGTGTAACTAAATATTAAATTATTTTGTACTTTTCCTCAATATCTAGATTTATACCTTATACTATAGTTTATTTATTCAATACCCCCACTAAATTGAAATAGTTCCCCAAAATACTGGAGAAGTGTAAATAAATACACGTAAAATTGAACTAGGTCTCTATATTATGGAAATTCAATTAATTTGTGGAATATTACACTTTTTTGAGAGAGAAAGGTCAGAGTTTCAAATTATGTCGAGTGAAACTAATCTTGGTTCAAGAAAGGTGTGATGATTCTTAAATTCTTAAAGATACTTAAACTGTGTCAGATTTTCTGAATTAATGAGAATTTGAAATCATCAAAGATAAGTTCTATTCGTGATATTCTCGTCAATTATTAGCTCGCACTTAAAGAGAAGTTCTGCACCTACTGCACTGGTTCAAAATAAAAATTAGCCCAAAATATAAATTTTAGATTCTATATCACACTTTTCTTAATATTTTGCAGTTTTGACATAGAAAAATATAACCCAGAATCCGCAAAATTTTTCGATAATTACCTACCTAATATCAACTGATATTTTTACTGTTTCTAGATGATTTTTTTTTCTATTTCAATTTCAAAATGCTGCATAATATTAAGAAAATTGTGAAATAGAATCCAAAAATATTTTCGGCTAATTATACGAGTAGCATTTATAATTTGGACCAGACGCAATTTATGTTGGATCAGTCGGTATTGGACTAGTTGGTTTTTGGACCAGTCTGTACAGATTAAAGAAAATCTCATTTACCTAAATCCATTGAGATTTTTATAAAAATTTCGAATTTTTTTAAAAAATAGACAAAAAATTAATATATTGATACATAAGCCTAAATAAATGCTTGGATTTAGGATAATTTTACAACTAACTTTAAGTAGGGTAATCTAAACTTGAAATTTTAGACTTTGAGGGCTAAAAGGTACTGACTCTGATCATGAATACTGATATTTTGAAATCAAATATAAAATTTTGTCTACGGTTCTTTATAACAAGATAACAAGATATTTGCATAAAATTGGAATTTGATAATCGAGCTCATATTTCTGGTTAAGGATACTCATTTATGATAAAATTATTTGAACTAGAAGTCAATAGTTAAGTCTGTAGTCTGTAGTAAGTATATCTAGTTGTGAGTAGTGCAAATATTTATCTGGAAATCTATGAATTTCTTGCATAAAGATCTTCAAAGTCATGGATTTAATGAGATATGTAAATTTGAGACTTGTTACAATTTCTACTACTTTGCTTTTGCTTGAGCTCAATTCTGAATTCTGAATCCAGATCTGAACATGTCTGTCTGTCTGTCCGTTCGTTTGTTTGCAAAGTTCTCAAATTTCTATCAAATTATTTGATGGTCCCCCCTTTACATACCATTATCATCAGTAAGTCTACTACTATAAGTACTTATCTACTATAGATAAATAAGTAAGTAGAAAATAAAGTAAATCACCATAAAATTCTTATGTAAACATCTTTGTTCATCATCTATTATGTAGAAGTAGGGTACAATCATTTTGTCAAATTCTAAATTCCTATATCATTTCAAAAAAAACTAAAAATGCACTAATTTAAAGACCAAAAAACAGATTTATTATCCAAAAAATCAAAAAATCAAAAAATTTCTATTTTAAAGTTGTATGGTAACTCCATTAATCAAGCATTGCGCGCCTTGAAAGATACAAAACCCCAAAATATGATAGGTAGGATATAATTCTTAAGTTTAATCTCAATCCCTATTTTGGTTGAATTTACCCCTATATCTTTGGTCTAACTTTACCTCTGTATGAAATTAACCCAATTTTTTTTAGTTTAGTATAGGTCAGGTTAGGATATAGAAAAATTTTTGGTTAATTTCATACAGACTTATCCTTAGACCGAATATAAGAGTATAGGGGTAAATTCAATCAAAATCAAAATAGGGATGAGATTAAATCGGAGCCTAATTCTAATTATAAAGGAATTTTAAGAAATTTTGCTCAAATTGAATTTTGATCGAAATTTTTTATGAATTTTGGTCATACGAGTATAGCGTTAATAGACCTAGAGGTTTGAAATTTTAAGTCTCCTAGTCAAATCAAACTATATATTAGTAGGTACTTGTATATTGTAAGTATTAACTATAGGTAGACTTATTGTCATTTATTGATTGTAATTTTTACTTTATACTGATAGTTTGATGGGATTTTGTTATATGATATTTTTGTATTTTGGCAAAATGTCCTAGAATCCTCTGCTTATTTACTTGCATAAATAGAAACTCAAGACAATTTCCAAAACATTTCTCGATTTCCAAGAAATATACTAGTACATACTTTGTATATGTACCAGTACCCTACATTTATGATTATGATAATATAATAAAGCTTGATTTTGAGAAATTATTATAAGCTTGTATATACGAGTAGAACTGGGATTATTATGCGGGCTAACAAACAAACTGAATAATAGATTATAATCTACACATATAGATGCGAATAATGTGCTTAAATTTAGCAACTTTATACCTCTAGCTACTTGTACTATATGTAGTATAATCGAATATTATAGTTATAGTATACAAATATAAGTATCTATATCTCTTGTATAATCCTATACATGCTAAATACTAGTGCAAGTAATACACGTTAGAATTTATTTTATGAGGATTGTGTGATTTGCTAACTGGGCCGGGTAATCCAATGAGTTAAAATCCTCCTAAAAACTAATGATTAAATTAATAGGGCTAAATACACAGGCCCCGTCCTCTCATGATGTAATTTCACCTTTAAATACATAAATACTTTACCTATCATTCTTATTAGATTACTAGTATGTCATTAGCTCGCCAATTGTCTAAATAATTGTGCTAAAAATTACAGTTAATTTTGTAGTAGAAAATAATTTTAAAGTGTGTTAAAGTTAAGCTAAAACTAGAAATTCTCAAAATTTCTTAAAAATTTCACAAAAATTTCAAGAAATTCTCAAAAATTTCACAAAAATCACGATTATTGGGTCTCTAATACGAGACCCAATTATAGATCTCGTAATTATAGATCACCAAAACTCAATTTCAGATCTTTTAGATTTAGTGATTCGATCCTAAAATTCTCAAAATTTTGAATAAAACACGTTGTTTTTAGAAAAATAAACTTGAAATCCCTGATTTTCAATGGTATAATACAGGAATTGTTATTAACTTATTATATAGGTACATCAAAAATTTTCGAAATTTTATCAAATTAAAGTCGAATTTGGGGTTTTTGATGAAAAATTTGTCAACTTATATGGAAATAGATGCCTAATTTGACTAAATGCTGATTCTTAAAACTATCTAACTCAATTTACCCACTACTTAAAAATAAAAGTAAGTAGGATACATGTATGTATTATATCTGTGAATTCTATACTATAGGTCAAAATAACAATATAAACATGAAAGTTTGTAATACAGAATAGCGAGCTCTTTTTATTTACAAATTCTTCAATATAGACAGTATAAGGTAACCAAATAGATAGTCTAGTAGAGAATATAGGTATCAGTAATTTATTGTAATAGAAATCATGAGAAATATGATTACAATAACATAGATATTATCCTAAAATAAATTTTATTGCCCTAAAACCTGATTAATTCATATCTACTGCTAAATAATAATATTTCGAAAATTTTACGAGTTTTTGTAAGCTCTTAAATTCGACATGATGCATATGAGTAATAAACCCGGTTTTACGAGTCCATCAATTTATTTTTTATCTGTCTATATTTATATTTGCACTAGTATCAGCAGGGTACTATAGTATTCTATTCTAGTAGATACAGATACAACGATAATATTTCATTTTATTTGCTCTATTTTAACTACTAATGTATAACTAATGTTAATTGATTTTTAATTAATTACTCGGGTGTACATGTATTGATGGAAAGCTGATTTTTTGCGGGTTTCTTTTATTATTTTTTGATTGAAATTTTACTTGCAGAAATGTACAAGGTATTAGAACTTATACTAGAGGCTCGTACGTCAGGTAAATGTAGATAAAAGAAAGATAATTAAATTTTACTCCGGATCAGAAACTCAATAAACTGTCTCAAGTTCATATCATCTATACAAATAAAATCAACTTGTGTTTTTGTACTATATTTCTAGGGTCATTTGGTTCAATAAAAATTTGAGAAAAAAGGTCCTAATTCTTAATATTTGGACCCGATTTAGAGCTAAATATATACTAAAACTAATAGCATTTATATTCTACTCAAGCAAAGGAATCTTTGGGTTATAATTTATCGGTATAATGGGCTTTCAGGTCTTGGTACTAATATAATGTATAATATTGTCAATAATATTTCAAAAACTAAATTTTTTGTGTTATAAATAAAGGGTTCTAACTATAAGATATTCCTGTTGTACATTAGAATCCTTTAATTAGGACTTAAATTTTCGAAAATATGCAAAATATTTTATAAACAATTTCAATAAATCTATGATCTTCAAAAACAGGTTATTATTATTATGCCTGAAAGTATCCTTACTAGTATTGTGATGATTTCAAATTTCAAATTTTTCATAATGACCGATTTTTTAAACTAAATTTCTTACAGACCTATTTATTAGGGTACATTATATTGATCTTCTCGAGTCCATTTACTTATAATTTAGCAAAATTTGGAAATTTTTTTTTAACTTATTTTAGATTGTTTTGTTAAATTTCCAGGTTTATGGAATAGGTAAGATACTTTAATTTTAGATCATTTGGCAATTTTTCCTATGAAAACTGCAAAAGAAAGCAAAGTTATGTTACCTACATAAGTACTTGTACAAAATTTATCGATTGAAATTAAAATGCACTTGATATACCTATTATAAGTCTGTGGTATAGACTTAAGTGAGGATCAGTATGGTTAAAATGGGGTATCTCAAGTAGTAATTAACAACTCCTTGTGAGTGTTCAAAATTAAATTCGCACTTCAAAGTCTTTGATGCCTTTCTTCAGCCAATCTAACTATAGTCTATACTGTCGATAATAGGGTCTGTAGTCTGTACTACTTATATTATAGAACTTGTACTAGTTACATATAATATACCTAATATGATTATTTTAATCACAAAAGAAAAATTCTAAAACTATCAAACTCTCAAACTGCCTATACTTTGTGTATTTGAAACCCTTATTATTATAAAAGTTCTTTTACAAAACTGTAAAAAAGAAGGAAAAATCTGAGATACCAGATTTTGAAAACACACACCTATATTATCATTTTTTTCTAAAATCCACGACCTATCCTAATCCTACTAATCCTAAATTAGCCTTGAAATATGCAAAGCATCTTGTATCTATTTTAGTTTTATTTATCTGACTAAATTATTTTAAAGTCAACTGAAATTCCATTCACTTGTTAAAGTGAATAAATTTGTAAATTTCATATTTTATAGATATTTAATTAGGATAATGTCACAAGGCTATAATATTGTCTAATATATCAATAAAGAAAAATTAAAAATTTTGAAAAATCCCCTCCCTCGCAGATTAAAAATTAAAAAATAATTTTTT
>JAQIXA010004325.1:0-11602 GCA_034699045.1 Nanhermannia cf. coronata Gr-Ori-00579 | reverse complement strand
GCTATCTTCTCTAAAGATGAGTCAATGTTTGAAAAACTAGTTGTAATTACTAGAAACATAATGACTATAAACTATATTTATTATTATTATTATTATTATTATACCAAGTATAAATTAAATAGTGGTATCATATCATATCGGGATGTTTTATTGGTAGAATAATTAGTTTAAATTGGCAGTGATGCTTATCATTTCATCAAATATTATTTTAGAAAACCTTTTATTAGGGTTTTACATAGCATTATCTGAATCTGAAATTTTTTAAAAAAGTTTCAGAACATAAGAGAAAGTTTTTGCGATAAGAATTCAAAAGGTAGGTAATAATGAGAAATCATTTTTTAATGTCTTAACATAATTTTGTTAAAAAATTCTGGCTTTTCTCTATTGATCATTAATCATTAACTACAACTTTACAAATCTATTACCGCAATAGCATTTTCCTCTATCTATACTAGAAGTGATACCTAGTGATAATAATATTTGGTAACTTGAATGCTGCTGACTGCTGATAATAATTGTAGTTGAATTCTGAATTCTAATTATATTACGTTTTATCTACCTACTATATTTATATTATATACTTACACTTACACCTACATATTTCTAATAAATTGAATAGGAACATGTATTAAAATTAAAATGTTCCTTTTTTCAAGATTTGACATTTTATTTAAATTTTATTCGTTAAATCGTAATTTAAAATGTTCCTATTCGATATTACCTACATATTATAAATATAGGCGTACGTACATACAGATTATATTCAATATATATTTTTCATTTGTTTTATAGGTATATAGGTAAGGTAGCATTCATACCTAGTCTAAAACTAAAGTCTAATACATACATTTTTAAATATTATTAAAGTAGAGTATCTATATGTATAAGTTGTAGATTAGAATAGAATAATGGTCGGATACTTTCACGAATTGTTCTTATGGGATATTAAAACTTCAAGCTATCGGATCTTATCTTACTTTTATTTCCTTTTACTCATATCTATCGTAAAGAAATTTTAATGTGAAAAATTTATGTAGAATACTAGAAAATTTTAAATTTAAAAAAGTAAATTTAAACATTAGCAGCTCAGAACTTTTAATTTGAATCTTATCTTTGGTTGATTTAAGTACAAATTAGTGGGTAGGGAGGTAGGGATAGGGGAATGTTTTACGAGTAAAATAAAAATTAGTAAAAAATTACTATAAACTAAACGAAAAACATGTTATTGTAGAACTTACATTATATTTATAAATGGATTCAAATGAATGATAAAAAGAGAATTTAGAATAATTTAAGTACGGAGTAAAATTTAAGTACCCATGCTATAAAGTATTTAAAAAGAGTAATCTTAATCTTAGGTCGAATCGAATTTTTAAAACCTTTAATTAAAGATAATTAGTTTATAATTAGTGCTAACTCTCTAATTAATTAATTAATTAATTAGGGAGTTAGCACTGGCATTAAGAGGACATAGTTTTTTATTTAGTTTTTTTAATATAGGGTTGTATATATAATATATGTAAGTATTGATAGAATTCAATAGGAATTAGAAAAGGGATATAATTTCGAAATTGGTACATAATGTATTGCAAAAAATTTTAGAAATAAGATCTTGTTTTTTTACAGGTTCTTAAAAGTATTAGGTAATTTGCATTTTTATTTTTAGATTTCTAATTTGCTATTGCTAATAAGATGCAAATATTTTTCCAAGTTTTAACATCAAGTCCAGTATTTGTAATTATGTACATAGAACATACATAGGTACATATATAGGAGCGCAATGAACTCAACTAGTTAGTTTAGTAACTGGAGTAAAATGCAAATGCAAATATGTGCTTGAGGCTTGATTAGAATTGGAAATCTGTAATCGGAGATACCTGTCTATAATACAAAAATATTTTTAAAATTTCTTGGGAAATGAATTTTGATATTTTTTCTGAATAAAGAATCCCTTATTTTCAATTTCAAAATAATAAATATTAAGAACTATCATTTGAGGACCTACTACCTACCTATTGATAGTTTATACTTTAAAATAAAATATTTACGACAAACAAAAATAACAAGAACATTAGTCAATTTTTAAGTTTCGGATTGTTGTCCTGAACTTTATTATCGTTTAGATTTTACATTCCTTTTCTATTTACAAGTATTCTGTATGTATGTATACATAAAAATACGTTTTGTATTGAAGTTCAAATTACTAAATTTTAAAAGTATTTGAATTCTCTCATAAAGCATTACATTGTAGGATTTTTCCTATTAAAATAAAACTACCTCGTAAATTTTTGAAAATTTTTTCTTCGTATTTAAATTTTTCGTATTTAAAATGAGTAAAATATCACCTTATTAGATTTTATAGGCAAAACAATTAGCCCATAGCTCCCAGAATATTTTTTTTAACTAAAGTTTATTAGGGTATTTTATTTATGTATTGTAAATTGTACCTATATATATAAGTATTCTTATTCTGAAATAAGAATACTTATATATAAGTATTCTTATTAACTAATTACTTAAATGATTTTAAAAACACTTTAAAAAATTCATTCCTAGAATTTTGACTTTAAATTAGATGATGGAGGCGAGACTGAACTTGAGACTTAACCCTAGACTAGCCTAGACCTAGACATACAGTTTACTATAGGTAATGTCTAGGTTTACTATTTACTATAATATATTGGAGAACTAGTGGTTCAGAATGGCATCATATAGAAACTACTAGGTACTGTATTCCTATACTTTACGCCCTAATCAGCCATAATGAAAAAATGCGTAATTCAATTTTACAAAAATGAATTATAATAAATAAAATTTTGCGGATTCTGACCAAATTACCTTAATTAATTAAGCCTTTATCAATTCAGTGATATATTTGGCTTGATTTTCTGAATAAATATCGGCCTTGAGATAAGGAAATGTGTGGATATTGTCTCTAGTCTCGAATCAAATTTTTTTTAAACAAACTTTAAACTTAATGAAAGTTGCTGGTAATGAAAATGTTTTAAAAATTTGAGAAATCACTACAGGTGTGCACTAATCACCACTGAATAGAGGAAGTGGAAAGCTTTAAATATAAAACTTTAAATTTATTAAAAGTTTAAATGTCTTTGTTAAAAAAGTGTAATTGTTGGAACTTTCTTCTTGAAATGTTTTTTGAACAAAGTTTTTTTGAGATTTTCTCATAAAAATTGACTGGTTTCGGTTGTTCAATCTTCAGAAAAACTCACGCCACCGACAAGACAAAGAGATATGACTCACTTTTTTAATTATTTTAATATTATTAGGCTCAAAAATTCCTTCCAGAGACGACCAGACTAAATTTTTTCGGAGCAAGCAGGAGTCTCAGTCAGAGTCAGAGCTACTCCGTAAGGTAAATAAGTTAGCGAGAATGAACGCATTGCTTGCCTTGCAATCGAAATCCTCATCCTCATATTCATACATACATCATGGACTAGGACTATGACTATGCTCCTGCTGCAGGGCAATCAACTCCGCTCAGTCGCAAAATATAAAAATTGACTCACGTACTACATTACATACATTAGATACTAGATACAAATTTAGTCATATAAATACATATATGATACCTACCAAACAAACTATACAACCTTTAGTATTGGTAGACTAGGACTACTAGGAGTGAGTAAATCTCCTTTATTAGAATTCGAATGGTTAAAAAGGAAAGGACGTCTACCATGCATACCTTGGATCTTATACAATGGGATCTAAACTTTGCGATGAATAATGTTCATGTTATGTTTAGGACAAAACAGTTACCTACATGCAAAAGCGCTTCAGTTTCCTCCAATTCCTATAATTACTTATTTCAAGGCATTTAATTCTAGCTTTCACCAGTGTCAGTGTTAGTAGGGTTAAATCTTTTTCAAAAAAGCTAACACTGTATTGTAGGTACTCATTCTCAGTACTCCAGGGAATAATCTTACGATTAGAATAAGTATTACAATGAAATATCAAGATGAACTATTGTCATTTATAATATAAGCTAGAAATCACTCTTTATAAGCTAATGCTAAAGGTATGGCTATGTAAAAAAAGATAATACACTTCACTTATGCAAATAGGATATTGAAAATTACAATGCAATGAAGCATTTAAAAATTAAGAGAATATACTTTTATTAGTGCTTCTGTATATTTTAATTTTAACCAATTACTTAGCACAAATGCATGTAAATATATAAAAAAATTCTTAAGTAGGCGGTAGATATACATACTTCATTTATGAAAAAGTTCCACATTTCTTATGGACAAACACATATATTTGTACTTAGGTATGAAAAATGCTTTATCTTTAGTTAATGCTTATGCTTATTTATATAAACGTTCTTGTCTTTTCAAAATTACGAACAATTTAAACCATTGATAATCGAAAATACATAATCGTACAGTACTCGTACATACATAATACGAATACATACTATAAATTAGAAAGTTTGTAGGTTATGTAAATGTATATCCGTATAGGTGAAATAGAGAAATCAAAAATTCAGAAAAAGTTAGTTAGATACTTTCTCCATTCAAATCTATAAAAAGGATAGCTGCATTCGAAAAGTAGGTAATTGTACTAGAACAGTAGGTACCTACTAACTACATATATACTTACATACCTACAAGTAAATACAAGTACATGTGAAATCGGACACTTCAGAGATGAATCAATAGAGAAAGCAAAATGCGAGTTAGAAATCAGTCAAACATATAATAACAGCATACATTATGATTATAATAATGTTGAACGATTGATCTTTTTATCTTTTGCATGATTGATTTTTATTTTTACTCATTATTTTATAGATTACAGAACAAACATAATTTTTATTATTAGATATTTAAAGGAGATTTATTTTTATTAGGTAATTACTATTACATATGTTCATCGAATATCATATCGTGTGTTTTAAACTAGTCAATATTTAAATGAATCGAATGAACCGTAACTAGGTAGAAAATAAAACCTCCAAAATGTTAAGAATCATCGCTTTACTATTAAGATCAGTATTACAATTACAATGCTTATTTTACCTACACATATTTTACGTTTATTGTCCCAAATGAGATTTGGGTAAGATTAAAAATTTTGTACAATTGAAAAGATAAAATAAAAATTCCCTAAAAAAATTCTATATTTGTTAAGACCAATATAACAAAAGATTTTTAATTAAATACATATTTTAAACAAGAATAATACTTATTACACTATTAATAATTAATAATGTAGAGCAGAGCTTCTACAGATAACAAGTAAAAGTAAACGCTAAAAAAACCATAAAGTTAAACCCGGTCAGGGAAGGGATGAGATTTCAGAACTACCTATTTTAGATAATACTTTTTATAAAGTCATGGTACATTATATTAGATAATACTTTTAATTAGTTTAATTACTAGGTAGCGAGTAGATAAGCAATATAGATACACACACAACGAAAAATTTTAATAATGGAAAATATGTAGGTATGTATGTTTTAAAGAAATTTACCTTTCAAAAAATAGTGACCATGATCAACTTGGATTCATATAACTGAACATGAGATAAATTGACTCCCTTTTATTAAAGCTCTAATCTTCATTATAACATCTATATAGACTAATTATTAATTAAGTATGTTATTTTGAAGGATTGGTATTGGTAATTTAACGGGTAATGTTAGATAATAAATTAAATTACTTTTACATCTTAAATTTAGGTTTATAATTTTAATATTGCCTACCTACCTACATGATAAGTAATTATAGACAGAATTTTAGAATTAGTATGTACCTACCTAATTTCTAATTTTTCTAATTTAAAATCTTATCCTTAGTGTAACTACTTAAATTTTTAGAATAGGTAAGTGTATAGGTATTATCGGTATATAAATAATACATAGTAGGAATTTAACTAGATTGGGTATCTAGTTCAAAAACATTATTTTGTGTGATTAGTGCATGAAATTAAGCACCAACTTATTATGTTTAAAGGGTTTTTATAATTTTATAAAAAGTCTAGTGGCATTTAACCTTATTACCGATATTACAGAATAAAAATGAAAATATGAATCTTAAAAATACATTATTTTCAAAACCGTAAGTATAGGGTACATAAAATAAAACCTTACATTGCACCAGGCACCAGCATTTTATCTTATTGTTTTGTTACCCATATAGTAATATAGTATAAGTAGGAATATGTAATGTAGGTAATGCTATTAAATAAAATTAGATGGTAGATTATTAAATCTAACCTTAGCTTTTATAAATACCAACTAATAAATTATGGTTAACCTGCATTAAGTAATTTAGGAATTTTGCACTCTTCTTATTCCTATTATGTACACTAGTCACAAGTCACTTGTAGGAAATAGTTAGGGTACCCTACTTAACTATTATTTTTTTTTGGTTATTATTTAAAAATAGTAATTACATATAGGTAATCTATTATCTTTAGCTATATTATATATTTAAAGTAGAATTTTTGAAATTAGAATTATTAGTGATTAGAACATAGGTAATAGTTATTTTTTCAAACAGACGGCAATATATCGGGGATTAAATAGTTGCAAAGTTGCTCCTCATTATCAACAAAAGCTACTTTACTTACAGTATTCTCATCAAGCCATCCTTTTATAACACCCCAACAGCCCTGAAATATACTCGGGGCATTGTAAATTAAACAAACGCCCAGTCTCTCAGGGTAATGTCTTGAAAGTAGCCAAATAAGATTCTTGATCATCTGGTAATCCATGCAGGATAGTCCGAAGTCTTTTAGATCAAAAATAATGCATAAATTGTCTACTACCTCTTCGAAGCATTTTTTACAAGCTTGCTCCTGTAAAAAAATAAAAATAGTCATATTAGGTTTAGGTATACATAAATAAGTAATTAGCAAATGCTAGTATACAAGGCTTATACTTGAATATACTTACTAGACAATAAACAATGAATTTAGTTAATTGATCAATGTCTCGATCGTTGACGCTATGGTACTTTCCTGGGATATATATAACTGGCCTGTATTATAATGCAAAGTTAATATACAATAGATCAGTATTAGCTTTTTTTTAAATTAAAAATGTGCTCATACAAATTAAAATGACAACAGATACCTACGCTACACTACTACATGTGCATAAGTAATGTATTATAAAAATGTCTTACCTTCCATGAATGTCTCTATGCTTTAGTACAATCGCTTTTTTAGAATCAGAATAACTTTGAATGACCTCATTTGCTTCCGTCAGCTCGTCAACACCATACTCTTTTCTCCATTTATTGGTTTTGAGAATTTGCTATAATATAAATGTATAGTATTATAAGTTAACATTATTATTATTAATAAGATTATGATACAAGTTTAAGACTATTCTCAGAATTCTTAAAATTTTCGAATTGTTCAACTAGGTATTTTACGAATAGCAATTATAAATATTGTAATCCTATTAAGTACTTCCACTTCAAACTGTAACTAACTATTTTTCAAAAGTAGAATTTAGATATATTATGAATTTTACTAGATATTTACCTGGAATGCTAGGTCTACTGATTTGAAAGCCCTAAGGTATCTTCGGAGAGCAAAATCATTTTGGTATTGCTCTGGGTCAGCTTCGAATATAAGTTTGAGCCGGTCTTTTAACTCTTCAAAGTCATCATTGGAAATTGCTTTAGAATTCTCTCCCATTTTTTCTTGTCAATTAGATATTTTTAGTGTAAAAATTGAATATATTATGAATAGCTTCAAAATTTTGGTCAAAGACAACTTCGAATATCTGTATGTATAATATGTTGATAAATAGTACTTGATTCTTGATATGGACAAAAATACACAATTATACTTTTATGTGTGGAATGCAATGGTTTGACACTGACTGCCAACTTCCACAAGTGTACCTACTACAGAGTACACTCGTCTCAATTACAAGTTTAATGAAATGAGTTGTATATTGCCAATGTTAAATGTTGTTATTGTACTATTTGTTAGCTTTAATTTATGTAAAAATACCTATATAAATATAGGTATTCTGTATTTATCTAGGTAGATTTGGATTGGATGATCGTAAAATCTGATTAGGTCCTTTCCTTAGGCCTTTGTACTGCTCAAAAAACAAAAAAAAATATTTATTTAGAATTTAGAATTAATCATTTTCAATTAATGGTAGGTAGTAGGTAGTAGAATAGAATTTTGGTGATTTTTACATTAAAAATGAATTGGTCCAGAATTTTTTCTCTACTTGAACTGTTAGCAGCTTTTCTTTGGTTCGTTCGGAAGGTATTTGATTATTTTGATTTAAAAATAAAGTTGACTTGACCTCTAAAACTGTTTTCTCAAAAAATACTAAAATACTGCTTTATTAATTTGGTAATTGAAGCTTAGAAATATAGGTTTTTGGTTGATTTGAGATTCTCGTTTTGTTATGATGTGATGTGACTTTAATAATTAAAATTAGTAATTGTGTTTTTTAATGAGAAAGAGAAAGCTTAAAAAAATATATATAATGCAGATTTGTGTTTTTTTGTACTGAAACTTGTAGGTAGATACTATTAAGGTAATTGATTGCAATTAATACAGCAGAGACACTTTTTCCCAAATATGTCTAGGTATATCAGTACTTTATTTTATGAGTCTTCTTGAGAATGGGAGATTCTGTCTCTGTCGATAGCCTATAATAAAAATAAAATAACATTTGTTAATAAAATACTAGGTAGGTAGGGTACTAATTAATTGATAACTTAACTTTTAAAAGAGTAAAAATTGTACCCTAACTATGAATGAATTATATATTATTATCTATAATATTATGAATATGAATGATTTCGATTCTATATATATAGCTAGAGCTAGGTATCAGTATAGAGTATAGGGTATAGGGTACCTATCGATTTTAATTTAGAATTAGATTAAGGGGGGTAGCGATATTAATTTGTAAGGAAATCTTGGAAAAATTTACTTAATTATCTATTTTGCTAATTAACAGTAAGAGAATTTTTTTATTTTTCGATATTTTACCTAGTTGATTGATGCTATATATTTATATAGGTATCTGTATATCTTGAGCTCTGAATCTGATTTTTTATCTGATAGAGTTATACAGGTGATTGTGTGTTTTCCTCTTGTTCTATTGGCAATAGGTACCTATATTAGATTGTTGACGACTGGATTCAATTAACTATTTGTATCGATAAATTGGTAATATTCTGGTTAAAACAGAACAGGTACTTGGTGATAAAGTGATTAGTGATTGTCTTCAAATAGTTAGATAGGTTAATAAATTTGTGATTCAGCTTTGCAAAGGGTACTCTTGACTTTTGATTTGACTCATGCAGCCTTGACTGTTGACTTTTTGTATAATCTAGGCAAATAAGTAAATAATTTAGATTAGAAAGAGTTTTGTGATGATTTTGAGTTTAAGAGCAGTTAGTGCTGTACTAGTAATGGTAAAGTTGAAAGTTTTCAAAGTTTTGAATAATAGATTATATAAGGGATATAATGTATAGGAATAGAAAATACCTTACGAATTTTTAATTTTTAACTTTTACTTGAATTTTAAAATATTGAGTTGAGGTTGAGATGAGATTATATCTATGGGTGATGGGATTTAGTTACTTAAGAGAACTAACTCGAGAATTTGATTATATATTATGTAGGTTAGGTATATATAATGTATAACGGATTTTATTTTTCTTTGGTTCTGTTCTATTCTGTTCAGTAGGTCTGGTTTGACTGTCCAATTGTCAAGTATTAATAAAACGCAAATTGCAAACAATGGGTTATTAAAAATTATTTTTAATTTCTAAATTTTTCCTTCTAATAAAAACTCCAACTCCAAAACCTCAATTGAAATCTATTATTATATTAGTAAGGTACACACTACCTTATAAAACTCTTTAATTTAAAATTTATAACTGGTATTTTATTACTGCCTACTAACTATTCCATTCTTATTTAAGTACCTATTTAAGTTCACAAATTAACTAACCGATTATCCAACAAAATTGCAAAAAAAAGCTTAACTTGTATAAGAACTAGTAGTATATTACCCTTATTATTAGTGTACCAAAACTAAATAAATATTATATATAAAGCAACATATGATCTGAAACAGAAATCCAAATCCTCGCCGCGCGCAAGGGTTTTTTTAATAAAAATCATCTTTGGTTTGGATTTTGATGATCGATTGGATCCCCTTTTAACTGTTATGTACCTGTAATTCTTATCTCATTTTACCTAATTTTTTGTCCAGTATTTTTAAGAACCCTACCTTGCCTACTGCCCACTACAGTATAGTATATAGGCATAGGTATGTAGGTACTTTGAAAATAAAAAAAAATTTCTTGCCAATAATTGTATTGCAAATTCAATAATATAATACCTTAAGTTATTGTTAAGTATAGTATACTTAAGAGTTAAGAGCCGTAGCAAGGTACATTTTACTTTTTAAAAACAATACAGAAGAATTCTTGACTACATATAAAAAGTACCTACATACTGAATTTTCTTTAAAACTAGTAGGTACTTTTATAACTTTTATACAAGAGCAAGTGACAAGAATAAGAACTTTACATAATTTAGTTAAACCCGTACCTTCCGACCATTGCATTTGTAACTTATCAATATTTAACCTTTTCAAAATGATTAGCCAAGAACTTGTGGAGGGACGGGCACTTATCAAAGATGTAATTTCCAAAGGTACAAATGAGGAATGCTCGGCAACAATAGGAATATTCATTAGAGAGGTGAGTGAGAAACCTTTAAAATCTTAATTGATAACTTATACTATGGTAAAGGGTAGATAATATTTATTCCATTATTTTTATTTAGAATGAAAACGTGAGGCAATTTCCTCAATTAAAATTAAAAGATAAAGACGACCTTTGGCAAGTTATTATTGACCGGCTAAAAAATCCCACCACAACTCCTGAAGTGATGAGAAAATTGTTAAATATGCTAAGGATTTTAAGGTATCGTTTATACTCGAACACTATTGTTTACATTCAATTTCAAAAAAAATAAAATAATCCGTTAAGTTAATGTAGTGATTAGGTAATTAAGAGTAAAAAGATTAATATGTAATAGAGTTTAGATTTTAGATACAATACTTAATTTTTTTTATAGCCGTGACCCTGCAGAACTTGATGTTATAATAACCGAAGAAAGAGTTTTAACCTTGTTAGAAATTGGATCTTTAAGAGATTCTCAGGGATTTACTAATTGTAGCTATTTAGGTATGTATAATATGTAATATGTATTAAAAGGCAATATTCAAAAGATTTCAATTTTTTTCAAGACAATAATCAAAAGATTTTTTACTTTAAGCCTCACTATTGTTGGCTAATTTACAATTTCCACTACAATTATACATTAAGTCGTCAACTCTGAAAACCCTCAATTTTACTCAATTTTACTTGTAAAATTAAGCCAACTGAATGAAATAGTACCTACTAGTTACTTTACTAGTACCTTGTATTTTATTCAGATCTTATGAGCAGGTCAGGTTAAGAGCTGAATTAAATGCATGGTTAAAAAACTACGGTAACACGCTAGATTTCCCCGATTATTTTCTCACCCGTATGTTATTCACCCGTGTCAGTTTCTCACCGCGACGTTA
>JAQIXA010004324.1:0-11603 GCA_034699045.1 Nanhermannia cf. coronata Gr-Ori-00579 | reverse complement strand
ATTTTAATTTTGAAATTGATCTGCACCTGAATAATCTTACAAAAATTGTAATGCCTTTTAAACGCAAGAGTCAAAATGTGTTTTCGTTAAATGTGTTTTCGCAAGAATGTGTTTTCGTTAAATATACTGATAGCGCAAGCCAGCGAAGCTGGCTTGTTTCATAATTTTAGATTTATTAATTCTTCAACCAAATTCAATACGAGTATTATCAAATTGCAAGTAAATTATTATATGAAAGTTAAGGATTTTCGCAAATCTCGCTGAAATCAAGTTTTTAAAAATTGTCAAAATATTGAAAAAATTTAGCAAGTACTGATAGTTCAGTACCTTACAGTTTTACTTACTGTAGTATATAGGTAGGTTAGAATTTGTACTTGAAATTTGTAGTGAAAGAATTCACATTTTGTGAGAAAACTTTTTCTAGATAAATCGAGTGTAATAAATAATGTATTCAGCCAAAATGGCCTAAGGGATATTAGAGATTCACTTTTCAATGCCATACTAGACTAGTAGTATTATATGACCGATGTATGCACAGGTCTTGAATATCTATAGCTCAATTATACCGATAAATTCTACAAAATATGATTATCCTGTTGACTATGGTCACCATTTATTATCGGAAAAAATCCAAGTTTTTCCCCTAGTTTTGTGGTATCTATATTTGTCCCAAGATACATTGAGCTGATGATCATTTTATTTTTTCCTTTACTATACTAATACTAGACACTTTAAGCGTGCCCGAAAATATCTTGAGATATTTTGGACATCCCCCTCCATATTACTGATATTTTTCCAAGATATTATCATTACTACACCAAAGATATGTATAAGCTCAAATATACATAGTGAAGCTGGTAATGTTTGTAAGGACATTCATAACCATAACAGAATCACAACAAACACTCGGGACTCGGAACATTCTGTCAATTGATAATTTGTCACAAAAATCAAATTTTTCAAAATTATTTTATTTAGAATCCAAAAACTTTACAAAAGTGTCAAAAATGTTTTAAAATTCCATTTAGATGGAATAGTCCAAACTTTTAAAGCTTTTAGTTCTGATATTTACAGATATTTTGGCTTTCTTTTAAAGTCTGATTTTTGATTTTGTTCTATTGTGACAATGAATTCAAATATTGATATTGATACAGTGGTTTCTTGTTTATTTCCCTTCATAAAAATATAATCTAGACTTAACCGGCTGACTATGATATACGAGCATTCATTTTCACATCCTCAGATATGATAATATAATACCCTTTTGGACTTATGAATTTCTATTTTTTTTCTCAAAAAAAAGCATATGTGTTTTGTGTATATTTCAGGCCTAATACTACAAATACATGTGTGTATACATAGCCTTTTATCACCAGCTAATGTAGTCCAATAAACCCCATCTGATATCACTCAACTGTATACTTGTATATTGCACTTTTAAAGGCAACTTTTTCCCTGCATTTCTAGGGGCTTTTGACACTAAGGTTCTCTCTCATATCTTAATCATATTTACTAATAGAATTTAGTAGGGGGTTTTTATATTAGGAAAAAAAAATACAAGTAGTAGAAGCAAGTGTAATAATCAACTACTGACATTGACTGATACTGAAAAGGGCATTCATCCCACCTAAACTACACTTGGTACATTACATATCTATGAAATCATCGGGGAATTTAGTGAACCGTATATATCTCTATAATACTTTAGTAAGTAGTCAGTAGTACTCGTAGTAAGTGCATATAAGAAATTTAGAAAAGTGCCGAAAAAGTTAGAGAAAAGTAAGAGAATTGTGATCTTCAGTTTATTTTTCAAAGTTACATGGTAGAATACAAAGTATCTATACTATAGAGAACGCACTTTTGAACAAAACTTTATAGCTTTTTCAATGGAAAACTTGATCTATAATTTATTCATGAAATCAATATTACATCATCATATATTAGTCCTATATAGTCCTATATTACCGATAGCATTTCTATAAAACTTTATCATTATACTATTAGGCATGGCATACAGTATAATGGAAAAGTCATTTTTCGATTACAAAATTACAAAATTTATAAAAGAAATACACTGGTTGTATCTTTCCTGTTTACAACTATCCATTCTGCATTAGATTTCGTTCACTTTTTGGAGCTTTTAATAGATTTACAACCACAACTAATCATATAAATAGAATTGTGAGCATTGGGACACTGGGTCGAATTTCGAATAGTAAATATTATATTGTAGGTTACTTTACTGTAATGTACTTTTATATGTAGGTATTAGATATGTCATTTTTGTGATAGGTATAAGCGCCTTTTTTGACAATTTTAAGACAATTTTTGAAAGATTTTATTTGAATATAGATGCCCAAGATAGCTGCCTAAAATTTCTAAACAATTTTATGTGATTCATTAAGTACCCTTTTATTTTGAATTAAATTATTACCTATATGTAGCATACAATTTACGCAGGTAAGTAGGGCACTGGTATATTAGAATATACCTATTCTGTCTCTCTCCAATTTATAAATTTTTAGGCAGTTTGATCATTTGACGATAATTTTGAGGATTTATTTGTAAAATTTATTTTAAAGTAAAAAGGACCGAGTCGAGTGCGGTGGTTTTTGACGGAAACCAAAACAGGAAACTGGATGAAGAAACCCTTTCTATAATCCGATTCTAATTCCTGAATTCCATACGAGGAAATACAAATAACAAAATATTCAAAAACCCCATTTAATTTCCATTATATCCATATACTGTATAATACCAAATACAGCTAGATACACAGTATATAGTACTACTAATAAAGTATGTGTATAATGTGAGTACCCTACACAAAAAGTACACATTAGATTAGGCATGCGGCATTTTTACATTTTGAAACCATACATGGTACTTTGTATGGATTTGTAGTATATAGGAAAGCATGCAATTTGGTTAAAAAATTTAGAAATAAATTTCTGAAGTTTTAAAAGCATTATTTTAAGTGGTATCCCCCATTGTTCCTTTGAGGCTTTCACTGCTCGAGAAAAAAAACCTTTTTATTAACTATAAATATCTTTTTAAAAATGTAAAAGAACCTCTTGTCATGTCATCATGTCATTTTGTGTTCTGATAAAAACGTAAAAAAAAGCCAATGCTATTAGTCACACAAGTATTATGAAGATAATGTAATTCAAAATTCAAAAGTGAACAATTACTTGAAGTTTTTAAAAAAATTGTCTTATCTATAGATTTCATACGATGATTAGAATCGGTTTTTTTTGTATAAAAATGTACATTTTTTGTGTCAAAAGAATGCAATTTATGAAATATTGACCTGTCATACAACTTTCACCTATCGTAGTACTTATAAATTTATTGTCTTTTCCCATAAGATATATGGATATTCTTCATATTTTTTTTTCATAAAACTCGATTTGAAGTTTTTTTTTGAAGTTCTAGTTCATGGTTCTTAATAGGAGATAAGCTCTTTGTACTACTGGGTATAATGGCATTTGATTTCAAAGAAAAAAAACTTTGCCAAATATTTATCAAATCTTTCCACGTACTTTAAAATCGATAATTTCTAAACTTCCTACTATTATATAATACTGAAAGTATCTGTAGTAGTACTTGAACAGTAGTATTGGTATGTATAGTAGTAGTAGACAGAAGATTATAAATAAAAATATTTGTCCTGTACTTTTACTTTGGTGCATTTTATGGGTGAAATTGTCCAATGTACAAATATATCTTTTTGACAGCTCCTTATAAGTTAATGTCAGTATTAAATGTAAGTGGACTTTCTTTGTCGAGCAAAATCAAGTAAAAAATTTAGCAAGTCACAAAATTATCTTTTAAAACACTCTAAGATTTCTTATGCCATTAGACCCCATTCGACTCTAATAGCAAAACTAAATTTTAAGATAAAATTGACACTCGAAAATGAAATTCTTAAAAAGTATATCTACTCTACTAGTATACTATGTAAACTAACTGGTAGGATGAAATTTCAATTTCCAAAATGACACTTTTGCATTCTAATAGTATCCTTACTTGCTTAGCTTCTTGCTTTTACTAAAGAGGATAAGTAGGGGAAGATAAAATAAGTAGAATTTTTTGAACCATTTTTTGCTTTTATATTTCACATATCTGAGATTTCTAGGTTCTGTCACAATGTCTCATGATCAGTGACATTTTCCAAGGATAATATCCTAAGTACTACTAGTACTACTAGTACTTGAATAATATCCATATGACTTATGTATGGGAAAGACCATGACCACTTGACTTCAGATTTGGTCAGCATAAAAATTTCAAGAGTTTAAGTAATGGTCAACAGCTCGGTTTCTACACACGCCCTTAATACCACTCCTACTTTTCAAAAAAAAATCTGATTTTTACTTTAATCTTATTACTAAAATTACACATTAGGTACATACCTATAAACAACATTTCAATACTTATTAGTAGGTACTTGCTATTAGATTACCTACTGACATTTGTAAAATTGTCAAATGAGGAATTTAAAGTCTTATATTCTTACATTGAGTATTTGTAATGTAACCTAAATTTTTAATTAAAGATTTTAAGGTGTCTCCGGTATACTATGGTAGTACAACAGTTTTATCTACATATACAGTATCATTGAACTTTCAAATTTTTTGACAATATTTGACTTTGTTTTTGAGACACCGACTCTCAGTCATTTTATTACAGTCATAAATATATTTAATGACTAAATTGGAGACAAAAGAAAAAAATTATTGAGGAAAATAACTTGAATAAAAGTAACTTAATCCATTGTGTTATTTGGTTTGGATAAGTATTCGAGTATTTGCATTTTGATCAGAAGGTATAAGGTAATACTTCAAGACACGCTAGCTTTTCCTTTAATAGTAAATAGTACCTAAATAATAAACTAATACTTTATATAGGTACTCATAAAGTGCTATTAAATACACCTAAGCCTAATGGAAAATGAGAGGATTTTGATTGAGATCGAGATCCGAGATCTTATCTTGGGATTTTTAGACATGCCACTATACTCTGTACTACTATTATTTCATAAAATATCAATAATATTTGAATTTGAAACATTTGAAGCAAATTGGATTTCAAAATATTGTTTGTGATGGTTGACCGATTTATGAGAATGAAACATTTTTCCTATGCCTTTTTTGCCTTTGTAAATTGGTTAGAATTTCTTCGCTTCAACGGTTGATCGTGAATAGTCAAATGACTTTTTTGCAAATATTTGTATGTTTATATCATTTAGTTTAATAAGGCTTGTAATAAAAAAGGGAAAAAATATTTTTTTTTTATAAAAATGCACCCGAGTCTTGGTTCTGCCCTCAATTTGCCTATAAAATCAATGATCCGTGTAATAAGACTCAAAATAAACTATTTCTTATAGGGAAAAATTGGAAAAAATAGCGATTTTGAAAACAGCTTGAGAGAAAGCAATTTGAAAAAAATTACTTATACCTACATACATACATTATACTATACATATATAGAGTCTACAACAAATTTTAGAGAAAAATTAAATGTTCAAAATACGAGTATACGCCAAAAAACAAAGGTAATAAAACAAGATTAGCGATTGAAACTGGTCAAAAGTGACCACAAGAAAAGACTTGAAAGCTTTACGTCCCCAAAATCTTGAATCTTGAAGTTTTGAAGGGTTTTTGTGGTCAGCAAAAAATCTCGATTTGAATTTTAAATTTATCAAAAACTGGTGGAAGAAAAAAGCATTTTCATGTTATTCTTTGGTTCAAGGGTCTTTTAGAGGCTTTCTCTGAGAAATCTGATAAACACTTTTGATTCTGATGGATTGAAAGGGGATTTTTGAGGTTTAAGAAATCCATTCATTCTACCATTTTACTATTTACTAGTACTATAGTAGTAGTAATACTCAAAGTACTAGTACTCTATAGTACTAGTAGTATGTTGTAATATAAAGAAAATTATTTGATTAATAATTCTACTTACTACAGTAATGGGTGGCCAATTAGCTTTTTCACTACAATATTTACTACCATACAAGTACAAGTACCCTACCAGTATGTTGCCAGATCATTTATTTACTAATATTTACAAATTTCGTAGGGTTATTAGCTCATACTGAAAGAAATTAAAGGCTCATATGCATAAAGTACAATATAAATACTACATTATGGGTAAAATCCTTATAGTCATCGTAATTTCCCTATAAATACTTACAGTATATGTAAAGTACTTATAGAGAAATTAGTCGATTAGCAATTAGACCCAAAATCCAAAATATTTATCTCAATTAGTCACGCTTATATATACATAGTACAGAGCTGTTTTTGATTTCTTTCAAATATTTTACATTTTGCTCAAAATTTCTCCCCTAGCTTTCCCTTACCCTAAACTCTAGGTAGAGTATCAGTAATGCATTTAATCCTTATTACATATTTAATATGTTTATTCATACTTATGGTACTTGTAATTGTTAGGTTATCCTTTGAACGTGTTAAGTGCATTAGAATTAGAATAAAATTTACAAACACTTCAAAATTCACCCTCTCTCTTTTCAATTTCATTTCAAGTTTTGAAATCTCTCGAATTCGAATTATCCATTATATCATAGGTACGAGTACCTAAATGATTTTATAATCTTAAATTAGTCATGTCTTGGTACTATACCTATAGAATTGTGTATTATGAACTAATTTTTAAATATAATATAGATAATAAAATAACTTTTGCTTTATATTTCTTACATATATATTGGTCGAATTTTGAAAAATTCTCTTTAGAAAACCTTAAAAAATAATTAAAGATGATCTCTTAGTACCCTAAGTAGTCTTGTTTTAGTTGGTTATCTGTTAGTGTTACCTATCTGTAATATCAATACACACTAAGAATAAGAATAAGAATAAGATTTTATTTTTGATGATATTATATTGTAAATACTTCTACATATCAGTATTCTTGTATATGTACTAGTACTAGTCCCAAGTAACATTGAGTCCAAATGGAGGTTTGAAACAAAATGTTTGCAAATCTGAAGCACCATTAATTTCCTCTTAATTTGCAACCAAGTATACTTTTGTAGTTTTATAACCCACATACTTATACTAAATACTGTAATACTGTATTACAAATATGTATGTTATGTGTACCTTGGCTTTGGCTAAAGTATGTGCTAAATAAAAGGGTTTGCAAAATCTGCAAAATGTGAGACAAGCCCAATTTATCTCAAGTCATTTGTAATTTATTTCAAGCTAAATGGGCTAAAATCGCCCTCATGTTTAGAAATAAATCGTACCAGACCACGATCGACCGATTCGAGATAAAGTTTAAATATAAATGTAAAATCCTATAAAATATCCAAAATCCTACATTTACCTCCTGTATCTCTATCTATATGCCCATAGTATAGTATCAGGCATATACTCTTGAGAACTATCAATCTTATTTTGCATATAAAGGTGATTGTAAAAATAATTATTGTCCCACTTTTCCCACTCCTACTAGGCTATTAATAAGCCATTTAAATACCAATTTGAAGACACAAAAGTGCCATCAATTTGGTCATCTAATTCGAATTAGAGGGAAATTACATTTACAATCATAGTACACTACTACTAGATACTGAATACTGATACAAGTACTAGAATAGTATAGCTTGTATAATATCATTGTATTTATTTATTGGAGCAAAAAAATTTGATACAAAAGTGGGAGAAAGGCCATACATTGACATTTTATTTTACACAAAAGTTTATTTCTTATCTCGCTTTTGCATTTCTTATTGTAGTAAATTGTAAAGTCAAATTCGCTGAATTTTGAAATTAAAGTAGGGGGACTTTTGGCTTATATAATTTAGTAAGTTATTTATACTGCCATTTAAAATATTGTAAAATATCTTGGCTTTATTCAGTAGTAGTACTACTGTAGTTACTTTCTCATCTCCTCCCCTTTTACTATATGTTATAGTAAGGAGAAAACTGACATTTAGTATGGGCTTTTTGTTAATTGATTTTGCAACAGAATAGAGAAAGGAATAGACCTAGGCAGGGTACTAAAAATTTCTAAAACCGGTTTAAAAATTAGATATTTTCCTCTTTTTACTACTAGGATACTGAATTCTAAGCAAGTATAATAGAAATAGAATACTTGAATTTCAAAAGAAAGTCATTTAAAACACCTAGAGGTCAAAAAATTCAGAAATTTTTCAGATATTTTAAAATTTCTAGTTTTTCTATATGAAGACATGAAAAATGAATCTACGAATACTTTAAAAGATCTTCCCTACTTATTTAAAAATTTGAATGGCATTAAAATTACTCGTATTTAGGATTAGTTACAGATATGTATCTATTAGTAGGCAGATATTTCAAATTTTGAAAATTGAGGATTTTTATTACCGATAAGCTTTACCAAATTAAGAGGATTTGAATAAGGCAAAGTCTTAAAATATTTTTGCATTTTTTATTTGTTAGTAGTTAGTACCTAGTACCTACCTTGTATGAGTGCAATAATACTGTATCTGTATAAGCATCTATAGCAAGTTTTTCAAGCTATTTTTTGTATTCTTTCTTGTGAAAAGTTAAATCTCTAAGATTTCAAGTCCAAAAAACTTCTACTCGATTTTTTATCCCTTTTTTCTAAAGCTTCAAGTTTGGCTTAGCTTTAGCTTTACATGGTTTAAATCCTAGTTTTTGAGTAAAAGACGATCCATCTACTTATTCCGTTACTTTACATATACATACAACAAAAATGCTTTTTTTTTCTCTCTCTCGAAGGAAAAAAAAGGCTTATTTGAGCATACCATATCATATACAAACATTAAAAAATTTAAATTATGAGTTAATACGGAAGTAGAATTTTGTACTTGTAATTCCTTTTTCTATACTATAGTATAGTGGAGAGGGGAAGTTAATATGAAATCTCTTTTTTTCTTCAAATTTATGAAAAATAAGCAAATTCTGGAGGGGAACTTGTGCTTATCTGCGGAATATTCCTAGGGAAATACTTGTAGATGCTTTGCGTCTACAATAAAGCTCAAGAATTTTCGAATTCTGAATTTTGAAGAATAAATTAAGTACATATGCAAACATGAACAATGAGCATACCTTTATTTTGTAATATAAAATTTAAAAAAAAATTTAAAAGGAATAGCAAGTAACGATTCACATGATTGATTATCAACCAAAAGCTAAAAAAAAATCGAAAAAAATTCAGACAATTTTGATACTTGTGGAAATTTTTTTAGAATTTTTGAGACTAAATAATCATATTTATGCCTTATCATTATCATAGATTATCGATATCTCATGCATGATAACCATTTTTGAGAAATTTTATTCTAAAAAGTATTCCTTTACTTGTCAAATAAATAGACAAATCCGCCTTGCTACTTTTCTCTCCCCCTTTATTATTACAAATATCTCTCTACTTGATACTTGAGTAAGTAAGAGAGAGATAAAGAGGAAAAAAGATGATGAGGAAAAAATTGAATTTTTTTTTCAAAATTCCTAAGGGAAAGATCTCGAGAAGATCAGAATTTCAAGAAATACACGATGAAATAAATGAAAAGTACATAAAAGAGATTATATCCTGGCAAAAGTGGGCATTTCATATTTAAAATGAGACCACAATTCATCCAAAAACTAGGGGCAAAATCCTCAGAAAAAAATAACAAATCTTTCATAAGACAATTGTATATACTGTATTTTGTAGGGAAAACAGTTGTACTTTAGAGTAAATAAACTACCAGTAAATATTCACAAGGATCATACAGTTCCTATCAAAATTCCGCAAAATATCTTTTTGAGAATGAGATAAGAAATCTTTGGGAAAATGTCTCTTTCGAGAGTCATTTTAATAGTCGGGAAAGAGCAAAATTTCTACTCAATTTTTAAGATAAATCTAAAGATAAGTTTACTCAGATTCAGATAAACTTATCAACAAAATAGTTGAAGATTTGTAGAAAGTATTTTTTGTCAAAAAACTGGAGAAAATAGCGTTCTACTATAAGGTACTATTTCAAAAAGAAAAAAAGATTCGAAATGGCTCTTAAGAGTTACACAGATCCTGAAGGTTTAATATGAGACTTTTGACTTTAGTTCTCAATTCTAGTGTATGAAAAAATATACTTTTGAGATGTAGATCGAGTCATAAAAACCCCCTCACAGAAAACCCCCCTTCTGGGGCAGGTTATAAATTCTATAAATTCATACCTTAGCACTACTAGTTCTGTAGTAATAACCGCCAACAGTTTTTCAGTACATCTTACTTTTTTTGTGACTTTTACCTTTTCTTTCTACTTATAGTACCCTAATATACTATAGTATACTTTGGGCTTTTATTAAACTATTTGAATTTTATAAGTTTTCTTTTACACTTACTTAAATATGGTGAATAAACCCTTAATTTCACTCTATTTTACTCATAAAAAACTAAGGATTCTTGCTCGAGATGCAAAAATATCAAAATTCAAGAATTTCAAAAATTCTACTTTTTCTAAATTTTATTTTTATGTTTTTTGTAAAAGCCGAGAAAGTTTTAAAGACTGCAACATTTCGAAATTTCAAAATTAAAAATAGTTAAGATTGTACTTTAGTCAACAACAATGTCATATTGATATGATATGTTTATTAGGGATATACCAAGATGGTAAAATTATGTAGGGGTCGATTCGATTAGAGATAGTTCGGAAACGCTTTTTTAAACGTTTTCGGACCAACTATTTTAACCTGTTTGTTAGAGAATTTCTTGAATATCTCAAGATTTATCGATAGATTTCAATTTTAAAATCTCGCAAAAATTTCAAGAATGAAATAAATTTCCTTCGAAATTAGTGATTCCTTCGACAACTGGGCCTTTTATCTTGTAAAACCTCATATAAAGGCCCAAAAGCCCATTTAAAACCGAAGATATCCCTAATCTACAATCTAAATTATATCGAAATATTAAAAAACAATCAAATAAATTGAACCATAATTGACTATAAATTTTTGGAAATTATCACTAAATACTGTAAACTGTTTTTTAAAAATTGACATTCTTGTTATTAGATATACTGGTATGGATTATGTGGATCCAAATTGAAAAGACCTACATATTTAGATAGGTACTCGTATAGTATATTTGAAATTTGAACTAGTATTTTAAAAACCCTTTAATCCTTCAAGTTTTCGACAGCTCTTTCGTTTCCTTATTTAAAATTTTCATTCTCTTGAATATTTTAGATTTAATCAACGTATTTTTCTTTCACACATCACACCTTTGAAGTTCTCAAAAACTTCAAATTGAAGAACTACTACCAGTACCAGTACAAGTAGTAGTACCCTACTGATATCCATAGTCCTAGATGGAAATTTTAAATTAACAAAATTCAAGTCAATTATCTCTCTCGCAAAGTATATAGGTAAGAATATTTTAGGTTATAAAAATAAGCTCTAAATGGCTTACTTATTTCTGTGCGATTGAATATTCATATCGTTTTAGCTAAAAAAGCAATTTTTCCATCCAGAGTCGTAAGACGATGTGATGGTATACGTTTGTCATTATGTTTGTATGTATGTATGTGTCCCAAAATATTTGAGATAATGACAGATTTAGATGTAAAATTGGCCCATCTTTCCAACGGT
>JAQIXA010004323.1:0-11605 GCA_034699045.1 Nanhermannia cf. coronata Gr-Ori-00579 | reverse complement strand
GGTCTGAAATTTTAAAAGCTGTATCTAAAGATAGCCAAGATATTTTCATTTTTCCGGTCAAAAATGCAATAGTTTCTCCAAGTTTCAGAACTCTCCCTACTCTACCCCTACAAATTCCCCTTCTGCTGGATAATCCCATTAAAATATTAAAATTACTCAAAACTTGTTGAATTTCAGGGTATTTTCCAGCCTTCTAATGGTTTTCAAATCCAATTTAAATCATACCCCTAAACTACCTACTTACACTGCTTAAATATTACTTTGTATTTGTAATTTGAAATTTATAATCCCTTGTAATACCTACCTACTAATAGACTCAATTTAACTGTCTTTTTTAGACAAAATTGAGATATTTCAAAGTACTTGGATTTGGATACCTACATAAAATGGACTAGAGTTTAATTTCATCCCTATTTTGGTTGAATTTACCCCTATATTTTTGATCTAACTTTACATCTGTATGTAATTAACCCAAATTATAGGGGTAAATTCAACCAAAATAGGGATGAGATTAAATCGGAGCCTATAAAATGTAAACTGCCTACATAAAATAGAAAATTTTATTTGATATTTCTTGAAATACCCAAAATCAATCGACTCATCATAATGGCCCTGAAAAAGTTTAAAGTGCCTTTCAATCCCTATAAATAAATCTCATGTCATGATGATAAATTTTAAATAAACTCAACTTTTTTAAGTATTTTCTTCAAATTGTTTGATTCTCAAGATAATTAAATTGGCCCAAACTTAAGGCTAATTTTAATGGGACTGTGACTCTATTGTTTTATTAAACTTTTTAGAAAGTTTCTTTTTCTAAAGGGCAAATGCACTTTTTTTAGAAAAAGAAAAAGTTTGACAGTTTTCAATTGCTTTTTTTGGTTAAATATGGTCAAGATTCTTAGGGAGGATTTCTCATCAAGAACTTTTTTTTAAACTCTAAATAAAGTCCTATCAAAAAATTCTTAAAGAATCGTATAGGCTTCATTTATAAAAGATTTTTTTTCTCAAAAAGCTCTCAAAATTCATTCAAAATCGATAAAAATTGCCGTAATTTTTCAAAAATCCCCCAGATTTGGATTTTTTGCTTAAAAAGCTCTCAAAATTCAATCAAAATCGATAAAAATTGCAAGAAATTTTCAAAATTGTGTCAGATTTGGCATTTTTTGTTCAAAAAGATCTCAAAATTCAATCGAAATTGATAAAACTTGCCGTAAATTTTAAAAAAAGTCCGAGATTTAGAATTTTTTGGTTCAAAAAGCTCTCAAAATCCATTCGAAATCGATAAAAATTGCAAGAATTTTTCAAAAATGTCTCAGATTTGGATTTTTTTGTTCAAAAAGATTTCAAAATTCAATCGAAATCGATCAAACTTGTCATAATTTTTCTAAAAAAAGTCTCAGATTTGGATTTTTGGATATTTTGACTATAAATTAATGAGTTTTTTTTGTATGATTTTTTTTACAGCTAAATAATCTCGATATGGCCGGAATAAATTGTCAGTCAGGAGTTTGGTTGGCTACTCTGATGCTTTTGGGTTTGTTTTTGGCTCAAGCTTTTGGGAAAAATGTCCCAATGGTTTTGGAAGAAAACGGTGGAGAAATCATGCAATCACAAAATGACCTCGCCAGCTTTGAACCATTAGAATTCCAACCCAGTCGAATTGAGGTAAGATTTTTTACATTTTTCAAAATTTTATAAATTATTCTTACCCCTAAATTGATTAAATTTGACCAAAAAAGTAGAATTTGAGTTAGTTTATAAATAAGAATTTCTACGTATAAATAGCTTATTTAAATTCGAGATTCAGGCTAACTGAATGTTAAAAAACCTCAAGGAACCGTCGAAACTTTAATAAAGTTTTTTGATCAAAATTTTTGAAATCAAATTTGAGTTTGGGTTTGAAACATTATTAAATTGTCAATCTGAATGATGCCAGAAATTGGTCGTACTGATAGAGTAGAGACTTTTGATTCATAATTTGGTCTGGAAAAATACAGACATCTCATTACAATTTGTCATTTTTATTTCTAAAAATCGATTGCGATTATGAACTGAAGGTTCAAATGTGAAGTACTAGACTTAAATTTATTTAGATATTGATATTATAAAAGGGAACCTTTTCAAACCCTTAGTTTTTGAGTACGAGTACAATTTATTTTCGACTTATGTTTAATTTCATCTCTCTATTTTGATTTAATTTATCCTATAATATTTTTACCCCCTCAAATATCAATTTCAAGTCCTAGATTACATCTTTATAATGTAAATTAAATGAACTAAAATTAGGGTTTAAACTTGAATATTGGGATACGAGTAAGAATACAACTATTACAGAAAACAAACTCGTTTCAAGAGTAAATTACAGATATAAAGAATTTCAGATCTTGAAAAATCCATATTTAGATCTCAAATCTTAAAATTCCGCTATTTAAGAAAAAATTTAACAAAATGCCAACTAACAAAATGCCAACAATGCCTAAGAAGCGAATACCTATTATTATACTTATGCCTATTATATCTACATTACTAAAGATTTCTTTGAAATTTTTATAGATACAAGTAGGTACCTACCAAAATTTTAAAAATTTGGATTGTGTAAATATGTAGGAGTACCAACCAACTAAAGTATAAAAGCTGAATTTTGAAAATTCAGCTTAAACTTTAAGATTTAGAAGAATTTCTTTAGAAAATGATCCTTAACAATGTAAGGATAAGTTTGACCAAATAATGAAAAAAATCAAAAGAATTTTTAAAATATCATAACTACTTAAGTACCTACTATAGTAGTACTATAAGTATGTACTTATTTTAAGAGTTCAAAACCCTTAAAAATTCAGACTTTCTTTCCTTAGAAAAATTGCAAAAATGTTTGAGATACCCAACCTACGTAGACAAAATCGTAAAACTAACAAAAGCAGGCGAATCCTCACAGGTGTATAAAATTTAATCCTCGATAATAATCTTTACTACTACTGATAATATATTACAAGTACTTATGTAAATAAAGTATCGACTATCAAAATCAAAAACTATCAAAAAGATCTAAAAAGGGGTTTAAAAATGTAACTTTAATCCCCCAAAAGGGTAAAAAAAGATGAATAAAGTCTACTCAGATTTCGAAAAGGGGAAACAAGTCAGATTTTGAACTTTTTTCAAAATGCTTTTTGTTACATTTTTTCTAAAAATATTTACCTTTTTTGACTAAAATATTAAAAATTTACATCAAAATGTCAAAAAAATATCAAAAATTTACATCATAATGACAGAAAAACTTGACCAGAAACTTTTTTAACAAAATTTGAGAAAATTTCTTCAAAATTTCAAGAAATTGACTTAAAAAGTGTCTCAAAATCGGGAAATTTGACAAGCAAAAATGAAACAAATTCTTGAGTTTTTGAAGGAATTTTGGACTTGAAATTAATTTCATCTCTATTTTGGTTCAATTTATCCCAATATCTTTGGTCTAACTTTACCTCTGTATGAAATTAACCTAACCCAATATACTGATATTTTAATTTAAGTTAGGATTTAAAAAAAATTTAGGTTAATTTCATACAGTGGTAATGTAAGACGAAAATAGGGTCATTTACCATAAAATTAAGATCCAAAACCAGGATTCTCATCTCTCAAAACAAAAATTTTAGATGGTATTTTCATCTCAAATTAATTTTGAAAACCTAGATTTCATTTTGAAATCAAATGGATGAAAACTAGGATTTCAAATTGTAAATTGAGATCAAAATACCTATCATTTACTCTAGTATTTTCACTTTTTCGGCGATTATTAAACTCATATTTTGCTTACCAAGATATCCAAGATGTAAATTTTTTGAAAAAAAGGTTCAAATTTTGAAGGTTTCCCTTAATCTTACCGGATTGATTACTCAAAAATCTCCAAATATATTTATTTACTTTGGTTTTGCTATCTCACAAAAATAAAATTTTATTCGATTCCCCACTATGATAATTGAGATGAAGATACACCTTTTTATACTCTTTATATCGTCTTGAATTTCAAATTGAATTTTAATAAAAAACCGATACTTTTGTACATAATATGTATGTATAAGTATGAGGTATTTTGAAAGGCAAACAAATCAATTTCAAAGTAAATTTATCTCCTTATTTGCTCAAATTTTACGATCAAATTTATACCTTATGGGAAGAAACCTGTATGAAATTTCATTTACAAAATCATTTTTTTTCTCAAGATGATTGTAGGCAAATAAATTGGATTTATTTATTTGATCATCAAAAATATACCTTTACAAAGTACAGGGTTTGAAGGCATTTGATCATCTAATACTCCTATAACCTATACCAGTAAAATGGTGCCATTCTGTCCAAAAAATGATGCCTTCGAGAAATTTTGATCAAATTTTTAATCAAATTTTGTCATACGATATGAATGCATTTTAGCTCAAAATATTGTCTGAGGTTATGGAAAAAAAACCTAAAAATCAAATTAGGCATCAAGTTTCTAAAATTAAATCTGGAGATGGAAAGGATATCTTTGGTTTATAAGCATCTTTCTGGCCTTTATAGGAGGTTTAATACACAAAAAGCCTGAAAGCCTAAGACATCCTTTGACCTATAAACTGAAGTTTCAAGGTTTTGAAACTTTAGGGGCAAAATTAAACTTGATATCTGTGCTTAAATCCGAATTTCAAAAAAATTTCAAAAATTTTCCATAAAATCAATCTTGAGATACCTTATTTGTAGAGAATTTTGTCTAAAAAGAATAGCTTGGGGTTATAATGGGCTTTCTGGCCTTTCTATGGGGTTTAATATGGAAAGACCTGAAACCCAAATAGATCCTTTTGATAGAACTTTGATATATTGTCTAGAAGGGTACCTTAATATTAGCTCAATTTTCAATTTTCAAAATGAAATCTTAGTTTTTATTCATTTAGGTATTACAATTACAAAATCAGATAAATATAAGATTTTAAGATCGAAAGGATCTCTTCGACTTTCAGGCCTTTGCATGTTAAATCCCATATAAAGTCGAGAAAGCAAGTTCATTAGAACCCAAATATATTCTTTGAGAGGAGAATATGAGTCTCATTTTGTATTCAAAATCCCGATTTATGAAGCTTTTCTGTTGACTTTTTTTAGAAAATCAACTTGAATATCGATACTTAACTTAATTTTTATCTCAATTTTTAATTTTAAATCCTAGTTTTTGTCAATTTGATTACTTACATGATGAAATCTAAGATTTCAAAATTGAAATTTGAGATAAGAATAAGACTTTAAATAAGAACTTTTGAAAGGTTTATTGATGAATTGGTTTAAATTAGAGCGAGATTAGTATATAAAAAACCTACCTAATTGAATTTGATTTTATTTCCAGGATTTGCAAAGGGCCTACATGGAGAATCCATTTTTATGGAATTTGTTGGCAAGGCAGGCTGCCATCAACTCGGCAGCCAACTCGAGGAAAAGGGCATACAAACAATGCGCTTTCAACGCTGTCAGCTGTTTCGGAAGAAAGAAATAAAAAACTAAAAAATGACCTCAAACAAACATCTTTTATTTGACCCCTTTAATATCTAGGTCATCTCTAAAACTAATTTTAATACCTACCTATATCATTTAACCATAGTCCACAAAATATCTAATTTTTGTAACTCTTTCGAAATCGACAAGGCAAAATTTTAGAAATTAAAAAAATTAAGCCAATTTTGACCATTTTTTGAAGAGGTAAGTCAAATTACTAGTATAAGAATCTTTGACTTTTTGGCATTTTTAAAATTCTACAAGTAAAATACAAGTACTTACATAGCTAGGTAGGTACCCTATATGAAATTCTTTAGTCAAATGAACCATTTTATCCTAAAAAAAATGTCTAGAAATGTGTCCCAAATTGTCCTAAAAGTAAAAAATTTTGGCAAAAAATGTATCCTAAATTAATGAATATGATATATGAAATTTTGAAGATTTTTGTCTTGAAATCACGATTTTGAGATTCAATTTTAGGTGTGAAATTGTCCAATAAATCCTGGATTAAACCTAGATTTCAAGAAACTATTTTAAGATTTTTTTTAGATAAAAAGACTTGGCAAAATTTTACAAAATTTTAGACCCTTATTAGACCCTTATTAGACTCATAGGCTTCTCATTATAGGTCAAAAATTGTGCTTTTTTAAGTTTTAATTACTTTTGTAGATTAGATAAAAAAAATTGTTAGATCATTATCTTATAGTAGTACTTATAGTATTGATTAAAAATTTTTAAAAATTTAGTCAAAAAATTGAAAAATTGTAAATTCTCAGGGTACTCTGAGACTTTGGATATTGAACTTTGACTTTTTGGCAAATGTGAAATTGAAAGGACCTGAATTCTGAATTATATATCTCTATAATTAGTTTTTATTTCATAAATTGTAAAATTATAGATTCAATTACTTAAAGATAGACTTAGAAATGTAAAAATCTTTCAAAAAGTGTAAATAATCAGTCATATATAATATACAATTGTAGATGTACAAATTCATACAAAATTTCATTTATCTAATTTATATATAAATACAATTAAGTAGACATATTGTACTTACGATTTTTTTGTGGAAATAAATAAAGTAATGATCTATCAAGGCCGAGTCTCGTAAAGAAAAAGTTGATTTTTGTGGATGAATTCGAGAAATTTTAGTTTATTTCGAAATTCCTAATCTTGATCTATCTGTATATAGAGTTCAATTAAAATAGCCTTTTTGATTAAATATGACTTTCTGGGTATTTATTTAGTGTTTTTTATCAAGTTTAAGATGACTTGTACGAGTATAGGTGACATGGCAGGAGAAAAGGTACCTATTTTTTTTGCAATTTTTAGTACCCTAGCATTTGTAAGAGTATAAATGCTTACAAGTTTTAGATTGAAATAATTTTTGAGATTCTAAAAATTTTCAGAAGTCCAGCAGGTTCTTATATTTCCTAAAAAATGTATAGTACCATTTTCACAGATCTGTAACTTAAAGTATAGGAGTAGATTAGGGATAGTTTGGACACTTTTTTGAAATTTTACCTTTTTCGACTAAACCAGCTATTATTTTAACCTGAAATTTATTTGCAAGAGATAATCAAACTTTAAGAATACGAGTATAACAACTGGTTTGATCGAAAACGGTAAGCTAAATTCCATTTAGAAAAAATTTGATCGATTTCATGAATAAAATCAATTTTGTAGTTTTGTCAAATTTATTGAATTAGGTACTCTATAATCCTCTATCTCTATATACATACTCTACTCCTATATAATCGAACTGCTTTATAACGACCTTCAACCTCGTTGTAACGTCAACTCCTTTATAAGAGCAAACTCTGCCACAAACACATTTATAAGATATTTAACTCTTTATACAAATTTTGGCTACAAAATAGATAGGATTTTAGTGAACAGGTCCATTTCAATTGAAATGGACCCAAGGAGTCATCAGAGGTACATTAGGAAAAATTAAATTTTTAAATTAGTTTTTGCAAAAATATTGGCAAATTTTTCTATTTAAACGATTCAAGGAAGCTTGTCCATCTAATTCATAAAATTTCGAAAATTCCTTCAAATTACGTTGATTCGACTTTGAAAAATTTGAAAATTGTATATTTTTTTCATTATATTATCTGTATTCATGAATGGTTCAACCTAAAACAGTCCAAACTATCCCTAATCTACCCCTATCATTAACATGATGAATGATGCCGTTTTTTTTAAAAAGTCAAATCCAGGCAGCTTTTGCTATTATTTTAATCAAGTACATGCGATTAAGCTTTGCTAGAAAACATTTGGTATTTGGAGGTATTTCATTTTGGTCGAGAATTTTTTCGAAAGAATATCTTGAGAGTTGACAGATACCTACTCGAGTATCTAATGATTTTGTACAGAGAAAGTGAAATAATTTGAGAAATTCTTCTTGAAATCAAAATACTCATATTTTGATCAGGTAATTCAGAAAAATAAGAAAAATTTAACCCAGATGGGTCTTAATTTTTGACATATACTGTAAGTATCTCAAATCAAATTGTTCATAATCATTTTGCATAATATTTGAAGCTATAAATTGCATTATCTTGATGTTTTATTCTAAAAGTAGGTATGTTTCAGCGGGTACTCGAAGAGTCTTTCAATAAAAGCATCAATTATTTCGAAATCAAAAGAGATGTCTAGTATAGGTCATATAATAAATCTAAATTAGAAAATTAGAAAAGTACAATTTCATAAAGAATGTCATCAATTTCCTTTCAATTTCCTTTGAAAAATCCTGGGAATTTCTAATTGGATTTTAATTGCTTTCACTAGGGGAAAAACATGTCTTTTCATTTAGTCGGTCCATTTGACCTTTGATAATTGACCAAATTTGATACAAAATGCATTTTACTGTCCTACCTTACCTAGTACCTTACCTAGTACCTATAGTATATTGTGTGGGTAGACATCAACTAAGCTATGCAATTATGTCAAAGATCAAATGATTTACTGAATCATTTTGTCACTTTTATATATACACTATACACCATATATAAGCATAATTTCAATCAAGTTTTCAAAATTATTTTAAAATGATATTTGCAATCTGTATCTTATCCTTACGATTAGTAGGGTATAAATTATAAATACAGAAACCTTACAACTATGCGATTTTCCTCCCTATTTGGGCATAATTTCATCCTTATTTTAGTTTATTTTACCCCTATATTATTATCTAACTTTACCTTTGTATGAAATGACTCTTGTACAGATAGATCTAGTTTTTTTTTGTTCATACCTAAATCTTTTTTAACAAAAATTTGAGAAAATTTCTAAAAAGTTTCAAGAAATTGACTTAAAAGTGTCTCGAAAATCAGAAAATACAAAAATTGAAACAAATTCTGCTGGAAGAATTTGGACTTGGGTTTAATTTCATCCCTATTTTGTTTGAATTTACCCCTATATTATTGGTTATCTATACCCAACTTCAGTATGAAATTAAGCCAGAATTTTTAAAAATCCTTACCTAATCTAACCTAAACTATACTGTTAAACTGAAAATATTTTAATGTGAATTTCATACTGGAGTAAAGTTATATCAGAATATAGAGGTAAATTCAACCAAAAATGTATGAAATTAATCTTAAGTCAAATTTTAATCAAAATTTTAAGACAAGTACCTTCAACAAACCTCATTTAAAATCTTTAAAATCACTAATAAAAATTGAGAATTTGATTCAATTTTTGTAAAATTTCCGGATTCAGGGAAACTTTCAAGTCATTTTCTTGAAAATTTCTAGAAATTTTCTCAAATTTTCTATCAAAAAAGTTACATCCTTTCTTGATACAATTTCTAGCTTAAAATTCAGTCCCATTCGAAATAGCTCATTTTTAATTTCATCCATATTTTGGTAGAATTTACTTACTCCTATATTTTTTGGTCTAACTTTACCCTTGTATGATATTAATCCAAATTTTTTAAAAATCATAACATAAAGTACCTAAACTAAACTAAAATTTTTTGTCTTAAATACATACAGGGGTAAATTTAGACCAAAAATATATGGGTAAATCCAACCAAAATAGGGATGAGATTAATTTGAAGACAAGTACCTTCAAAAAACTTCATTTAACTTTAATAAATCTTTAAAATCAACTTAAGATACTCCAGAATTTGCTTCAATTTTTGTCAAATTCCCGAAGATTTTCAAGTCATTTTCTTGAAACTTTTTAGAAATTTGCTCAAATTTCTGTTAAAAAAGTTACCATTTTTTGAATTGCTGTGTATTTTTATGAGTTTTTTTTAGGACCAATTCTATCTTAAAATCTAGCCCCAAATTCAAATTAATTTTTGATTAGAAAGTCTTGCGTAATATATAAATTAGATCTCATTTGTAACTTTTCCGGACAACAAATTTATATTTTAAAAGGATTCTGATTTAATCTTATCCCTATATTGGTTGAACTTACCCCACTCCTGCATGAAATTTTTACAAAATTTTTAATATCCTTATCTAATCTACACTAACATATACCAAACTAAACTAAAAATACCGATTATTTTGGGTTAATTTCATACAGGGCTAAAGTTAGACCATGATTATAGGAGTAAATTCAACCAAAATACGGATGAAATTAATCAAAATTTCAAGACAAGTACCTTTAAAAAGCTTTATTTTATATAACTTTAATAGATCTTTAAAATCACTTTAAAAACTCAAGAATTTGTTTCATTTTTATCGAATTTCAAAGAGACTTACTTGTAACTTGTAAGCTATTTTCTTGAAACTTTTTTGAAATTTTCTCAAACTTTGTCAAAAAAGTTTTATGGATTATTTCCATACAAGGGTAAATTTAGACCAAGAATATAGGGGTAAATTCAACCAAAATATGGATGAAATTAAACTTTCATCTTTAAAAAGTTATTTGGTTCAAAATGTAAGTCTTTACTATAGGTGTAGTAGTAAAAAAATCTTAAAAAATTACGAGTCAAAAGTACGATATCCTCAAATTGTTTCTTCCGCTTCAGTTGAATAATTAATCACAATCAAATTGTAATTTGAGCCTAATTTAAATCTAAACCTTTTTGTCTCAGACTCAGATCTTTTGATTATTTATTGACATATTTCCTCCAGTATTGCGTAGGAAAAAAGTATAAAATGTTGTCTAAAACCATCTCGAAAAGCTCGAAAAATCACAAAAATGTCTTTAAATTGTCTCAAAAACCATAAAGAAATTATTCATTATAAAATTGCCAAATTTTTAGAATTTAGATCTTTTTCTTTTTTTTCCTTTCCATACCAAATATGCCTAAAAAGACTCCGATTTAAAGTCTCCTTAATTTTATTGAATTTACCCCTATATTTTAGGTCTAACCCTTATATGAACTTAACCCTAATTTAAAAAAAATCCTAACTTAAACTAAACTAAACTAAAGAAATTTTGGGTTATTTTCATACAAGGGTAAAGTTAGGCTAAAATATAGGGGAAAATTCAACCAAATTAGGGATGAAATTAAACTAAAGGTAAAATTTAAGGATATTTTGAAATTTTCAGACCTTTAGGTCTAAAATTCTCGCAAAATTTTGATTTCTACACATTTTATCTCATTTTAGACTTTTTCAATTTTATCCTATTTTGGTTGAACTTACCCCTAAATATTTGGTCTAACTTTACCACTGTATGAAATAATCCCAATATATATTTAGTTCAGTTTAGTTTAAGATAGGATATTAAATAGACTGGGTTAATTTAAATCTTTAAAATCACTTTTAAAACTCCAAAAGGACCGTAGTCGGTTTCCCAGTGACTCTGGCCATTGGGCCCGTCACCAAATCTACTATTATGAATTTGAAGCCCCAAAAAATTGCGAGTTACCTGCCTTAATTTTTTATTGAATTTCTCCTGCGAACAGCGCCAAAATTGGCGCCAAAATTTAAAAAGCATAAATTTTAAACCATCATAACTTTGTCAATTTTCAACCGATTTTCAAAATTTTTGAAGTTTTGACGTACCCTCATCACAGTGAACAATCCAAGATTTCGAATTTTTGAATTTGGCGCTTTTTAATTTTAGGCGCCAAATCTGATTTAAAATTAAAAGGCGCCAAATTCAAAAATTCGAAATCTTGGATTGTTCACTG
>JAQIXA010004322.1:0-11607 GCA_034699045.1 Nanhermannia cf. coronata Gr-Ori-00579 | reverse complement strand
CCAGATGTAATTACATATTTAAAATATATGTCACTAATTCTAAGTTTGTGAATTTTTGTGCAAAAAATTATTTAAAAAAAAAATCTTAAAAACAAGGTTGGCACAGTGGCCAAAATGGTTGTTTTAAGAAGTTGGGTATCCCAATTTGTAAATGAAAATAAAATATAATTTTTTTAAATTTTTTTTTAGCTTGAAAGAGTTAGAGCGTTACAAGGAAAAGCATTAGGTTTTTTTCAAATAATATGTCAATAATTTGTATGTATATATTGGCCTAATTTAATGTTTTTCTAATTTTTATGATATAAAGGTGGGACTTCTGCTATTAACTCGATGATTTACAATAGGTCTTATAAATTAAATATAAAAATTTAAAAAAACAAAAACAATTTTTGATCTTTTTTTAATTATAACAGAGGTCATCCAGAAGATTACAACAGATGGGCCGATATAACCGGAGACCGAAGTTGGGCCTATGACAATCTTTTGCCATTTTTTAAAAGAAATGAAAGATTTCAAATGCAGAGAGGAGGAAATCGAAGAAGAAACAGTTAAGAAAAATTATTTGAAATTTTTTGTAATTTTTTGTAATTTTTTTTTGTACTATAGGTCAACTTGGTTATGAAGGTGCTTTACATTTGATAAGTGATCAGAGCTTATTTGAAGAAAAGGATCTGATTTGGGGTAAGGCTTGGGCTTGTGCTGGGCAAGAGTTGGGATACAAGGAATTTACAAATTCAAATGGACCTCAAACCGAAGGATTTGGGCCAAATACTGAAATTAAATTAAATGGTCGAAGATTTACACCTTATGATGCATTTATCGCACCTATTATGAATAGTCGAGCTAATTTGAAAATTGAAAGATATTCTGATGTCAAAGAGGTAAATAGAAAATAGTTTAAAAACGAAAATTTTCAAAAGAAAAGATTAGGAAAAGTCTGGAATTGAACCGTTGTCTTATAAATTATAAATGATAATAAATGTGTACTTTTGGTTTAGAAACCTATATTAGCTCATAAAATATAATACCTATATTAATGTTTTTATCTGCATTAGATCAAATTTGACGAAAGTGGCCGAGCTACTGGAGTCCTGTATAAAAGACATGGAATTAACAAATTCGCCAAAGCCAAAAGAGAAATCGTTTTATCAGCCGGTGCCCTTAATTCTCCAAAACTTCTTTTGCAATCTGGTGTTGGACCTAAAAATGATCTGGCTGAAGCTGGAGTACTTACATACTGCATAGAAATTTGATTGAAATTATATAAAATTATCTTATTAGATCCCTCTTGTGGCAGATGTAGCAGTTGGACAAACTTTCCAAGACCATCTTGTCGTCTATATGAATAATTTCCTAGTCACCAAAGAAAATTTACCATATAGGAATATGACCGAAAAAGCTTTTGATGACTATGAAAGATATGGAAAAGGTCATAAAATACTTTTTATGTTTATTTAATTTTGTAATTAATTAAAAAAATATATAATATTGTTTACACAGGCCCATTAACTATAACCTCAAATGGATTTGCACAAGCATTCATCGTGTCCTCTGTAAAGAATAACAATACTAACAATAGTCAATGGCCTGATATATCATTGTATGCTTATTATACGGATGCTACACCAACGGTAAAAAACTACAATTTATTATAACTTTTGCCATATCGTGCCTATATCTAATGTATACAGAGATTGATAAAAAAATTTATTTATAGGCTCAAGCTAAGATCAATGTCGTTGTCTCAGTGGGTCTCTCATCAAGTTTCGGGACAGTCACCCTGAATAAAACCGATCCTCGTAATGCCCCAATAGTATGGGATCCAAATTTTTTGAGCCTTGATAATGACATCAAAATTTTCCGAGAAGCACTTCAAATCACTACAAAAATTTTCCAAACTGATTCTTTTGCCAAATTGGGTGTTAAAGTAGATACGACTCCAATCGCCAGATGCTCCGATTATACATATGGAACAGAAATGTACTGGAATTGTCTCATTAACGGAATTTCACCAAATTCTCATCCAAGCTCCACCTGTCGGATGGGCTCAGTTAGTGACCCGAAAACCGTAGTTGATTCCAATTTAAGGTTTATTTATATTATATTTTTTAATTTAAATCTTAAATTATTAGCCATATTTTAGATAATTCAAAGAATATTTTCTGTTATCAGACCCTTACATGTTAAACCAGAAAGCCCATTATTCATTTTTTTTTGCACATTTTAGGGTGTTGGGCGTGAAAGGGTTAAGAGTTATTGACAGTTCGGTCCAACCATTCTTGACCAATTCGAATGGTAATTCAGCTCCGGTAATGGTCATCGCTCAAAGAGGCTCACAATTCATTATTGACGAATATTCACGATAAAACTAATACAAATATTTAATATCCTCACTAATATACATTATATATATCTAAAATTTGTAAAATTTTGATTGGTTTATAATTATAGTTCAAATAAAATACAATAACTTTTTAAAAAGTTAGCTCAAAAAAGTGTTTTTTTTTATTAGAAACCTTCAATTTTAGACCAAATACAAGTAAACATGTAAGGTGTATCCTAACTTTAATGAATTTTTTTAAAAGAAATATACTAGGAAAATAGAATATTACAGATACATGATTTTACTTTATTTTTAAATAATAGGGTACTCTAGAATGTATCATTATTAGTGATTATTAAATTGTTTTTTAGGATTTTGTGAAAATGAGGTAAATTGCAAAAGAATTCTCCATAACATACAAAATGCAATTGAGAAAAGTCGTATGCTTGATGGTATAAAAATTCCCAAAATTTAAACCAAAATATCGATAGGTTTTGATCAATTTTTTACAATATTTTACCTCTTTCTTACCCTCTTGACCTATATTCAGAGCTATATTTTTAGCCAAATTTTGTAGAATTTTAGTTGACTTCATTCGGACCATAGCAGCTTGATATAACATGAGAAAAAAATTATTTGTGCCACAAATACTAGCAATCGGAAAGAAAATGTAGAAAATTATATGGATTTTTTGATAAAAAACGAAAATGGCAGCATTCATAAAAATCAAATAGGAGGATCCGATGAGAATGCAATTTTTCATAAAAGTATTTCCAAACCCCGTGTTAAAAATCCGGTTTGTTGTCCGAAATTCAGTGAATTTTTTCATAACTTGTTGTCTCCCTTCAAGACCTTCGGTTTTTATTGACGACTTTCTAAATATATTTTTAAAAAAATTCCTAATTACTAATCAGAGGTAGACTAGGAATAGTTTGGAAACTTTTTTTTAAATTTAGTCATTCTGTTTCCTTAATTTCTTAAAAATCAGTAGAAATTTGACTTGAAATTTTTATATCTATTCTGTAGAGATTAGAGACAGCAAAGGTGCTCTAAAACAAAATTTCAAGTCAAATTAGCAAATAAAACTGACAGTCTAAAACAAGTCTCCAAATTTTGCAATAGACGGTTTATTCTTACTGTAAGGATGAAAGTGCATCATTTGTCGATATAAGATATATCTCATACATAAATAAAGTACAGAAAGCCAATCCAAGTCTATGAGATAATATGTATAACTGATATAGTAGCAGGGTTAGCCATGTTAATGGATTTTTGGCCAATATATGCTCTGGTAATAAAGAGTAATAGAAAAGTTCCCAGCTCGGATTATAACAATAAAGAACGAGTAGAATTATTTGGAGAAATCCAAAAACTGTTAAAGCCAATAGACCAAAAGCGAAAGATATATCAAATCCACCATTAGAATCGCCATCTATTACAATTTTATAATTATCACGTTTATTAAATAATTCAATGAGATCTATCAAAATCAGAATGCTTAAATTCTGTTATTTAATGTCCGCGGATTTGCAGAGAGCAATAAAAATGCAACTATTAATGTATTTCAGTAAAAATAATTTGGCAAAATTCTTATATAAAATCAAAATTTGACAGAATTTTGGCCTTATAGTGTCAATTTGGGGTAAGGTTAGTACATCCGGCTAAAATAGGGATCGTTAAAACGGTCAAATTGACCAAAAGAGCAGGCTAAAAAGGGCTAATTTGCTGGCAAAAATGAAAATAATATATAAAAATAAATAAAACTAATACTCTTGGACTAGTTTTCTTACTGTTATTTTGCTTATCTTGTGCAAATATCACTTTATGACCAAATGGTAGCTCTCTGAACGTTAAATAAAACACAATTTCCAAAAGGGCCAAAAGTAGGTTGAGAAATGTCCAGAAGAAAAGTACAGGGCTCGCTATAATGCTTTTCCTAGTTGAACATTCTCCCACTAGGTATAGGGTGTAGAAGAGTGAGTTCCAAAATGTTATTTTCCACAAAATTAAACGTTTCACATCCTTATTGACTTCTAGACCTGTCACCTCATTGAACACAAGCGGGAAAATTCCAAATTTTGATGAAATTTCTACAAAATTTTTAAAAAGTTTTTTAGATGCCTTACCTACCATAATGATATTTAAAATATTTTGATAAATTCTGGGCATATTAAAGAGTATTATATTATTAGTACGTGATATTATATAATAATTTAATGGGGTAAGTTAATTATGATTATTTTTAATTTAGAGTAAATAGAGACAATATAAATCTAATATTTACTTAATTTTTATTTTTAATCATTACAATTAAAGTCAAAATGAGCTTTGTAAAAATTATAATTTTTATAAAAAAACAGGAACAATTTCTTATATTAGACTAGACTTATGAATATTTTATTATAGACTCATATTTCAAATTTTGATTGTGTAAATAAGTTTAGTTACCCTTACCCTTATCCTTATACTTATATTTATACTATGATTATTATAATTTATTTCTTGTAGGGTTCAGGCAGTAGATAAGATCTAAATTATTTCTTTTTTTTCGAATAATATGTAATTATGCAATCGTAAACTCCGATAATTCATTAAAATTATGATTATATTATGCATAATGTATGTACTAGTTATAATCAACATTTGACCAAAAATAAAATAAAAAAAAATCAATTTTTCTTATGAATTATGTAATTGCTGATAGAACGGGTTGCAATTATAATAAATAGGTTGGGTACTTAAATAGATTTATGGAGAAAACAGGTTTTGAAGAAAACCGCCTGTCTGTCCTTGAGGCTCCAATACTAAATTTTATAATACTTGTATGCATATATATTAATGAGAAACATATATATAAATTAGTTTTAACATTATTTGGAATATTTTTGAAAATATTATCATGATAATATCTAAAAATTATTGTAAAATTTTATTTCTATTTGTATGTTTGAAGACTTCTAATTCTCAATTTGTTGTTGATAATGTGATATCAAATTCTTATCTTAACAGGTTAGTATCTAATTTATAAAAGGGTATTTACTTGCTAAAGGATAATATATGCGAAATACCCAGAGCTATAATTTAAATTTAATGAGGGGGTGGAATAGATATTTTGGAAAGTGAATATAGGGTATTCGGTTTTCGGGCATTTACTTATTTATCCTATATAAAGGCCAGTAAGCCCATTAAAACATAATGATATCCTTTGGATAGTCTATAAATGTTAAATGTTAAAGCCTGCTGTAATTTTGAACTCAAATATTATATTTGGCATGCAGGTCTAACTGACCTTATATAAAGGAAGGCCAGAAAGGTTATTATAACCCGAATATATCCTCTCATATATTATATTTATTAGAGAAAGTAAATAAATATCAGTTTAAAATTGGAATTTTTTTAAACGTTAACAGGCTGTCCATTTATCAAAAAATTTCTCGAACGATCCCTAATTTACCCCCTTCTATTCTAATTATAGATCATATCTGTCTAAATGTTGTCCATTGGATTCCATCGTTTTTTCTCGAAATCATCCAGAGGTTTGTAAAACCTCCAAAGGACCTGAAAATAAGTCAAATCAGATTCTTAATTTTGACCTAAAATGGGAACCTTTAAATTGCCTATACAGCGATAGGATGTATGGCCAAGGGATCCTCATCAATGATTTAGAGAAGTAATTTAATCCAATTTATAAATATAAAATAGAAATTATTATAATGTAGTACCTTAATTACTTGAACTTTAATATATTTCAGCTTAAAAAATGTATCATCAAATATGGAATACTGTATAGACTATATTGAAACCGAATCAAATATCAGCAATATTTACATATTCAATTGTGCAGACAATTGGCCTTATGAGGAATTTTTAGCAAAGGTAATTTCAGAAACAACAACAAATTTTACTTAATTTAAAAAAAAGTCAAAAGATACAGATTATAATATGAAGCAAGTCTGCGAAGCAGACTTGTTCAAAACCGAGATTTGAGCGAAAATACTTTCTGAATGTAGAATATAGTCAAAAGTAGAATGATTTCATGGAACGTTTTCTCAAAATTTATTTCCAACTTTTGTCTATTTGCAGAAGTGAAAGTAACAATTCTCTTTAAAAAATTTAAAAAAATTATTTTCAAAAAGGAATTTCAAAATCTGAAAAAAGTCAAATTTCTTTTTTTGTTTCCATAAAAATACCTACCTCAAGTTCATGTTCAAATTCAATAAGGCAATTAGTAAATAAAAATTGTCCGTCGGGACACTTTCGAGGTGTTCTATTAGTTTGATCGTTAATTTTCAACTAATCAAGTCGAAAGAGGTCGGTTATGAAGCTGTATGGAAAATTTAGAGTCGATCAGAGCAACCGTTTTGGAGTTAACGTTGGGCAATCAAAGTTTCAAATCTATTTTTTTAGAAGAAAATTTAGAAGAGATACGAGTATGTAAAAATCGATAGGTTTTAAAAAAGTTTAAAAATTAGTAAATTTTTTAATAATAATTTTTTAAGAGAACTAAAAATTGTAAAATATTAATTTTTTTATCCAGTGGTCACATAAAGTAGTTGTACTCCCTCTGGTGCTAATGTCAAATATTTTTCTAATTGTGACGAGCGCCATTTATTTGGCTCAACTAAGGAACAGCATGGGCAACGAGGTTTTCTTCATAAAGACCAACTTTATTTTGATCAATACCCTTTGCTGGTGTCTTTTGAGTACAAATTTATTGGCAGAATTTCATCCGAGGATGCATTGTTCTGTCCCTCATGAACTTTGTAAGTTTCAAAACAATGGACAGTTTTGGGATAATAAACCAGTGTTATTTCATCTTGAAAGGATATTTTCGGGTTACATATACGCAGGGTGTTCCAAAAGTATGTGGCGAAAATGTTCAGGTCCTAATATAGTGTATAAGTAGGCATGATTATATTTTTGAACAAGTAAGATGAAGTCGATTGGAAATTTAATAAAGATTATGAATCTCAAAGCTTTATGATACTAAGATTACTAGATCAAAAGTTATGGGTCAAAATGAACATTCCCAATAGGAGAAAAATACAAAAAATTAAAATGATCTAAAATTGTTCCAAACGAAATAAAATGATAAAATTTACGGTTTTCGAGCAATTTACGGTCTAGAAATCATAATTTTTTTTATTTCAATACTATTTATTTATTTTTGAGCAATTTTGGCCTATTTAAATTTTTCTCCCATGGAAAATGACTACTTATTTGACCTGGTAGTTTTAGCATCATAAAGCTTTGATTTTTTTTCCCTTTCGATTTCATACTTTACTTGTTCAAAAATCTGATCAGACCTATACTGATACTATATTAAGGTCCTTAATTTAAGGCCTAAACATTTTCGCCACATACTTTTGGAATACTCAGTATAATGGGCTTTCTGACTTTCTGGTTTTTATATGGGGGTTTAACATGAGAAAGGCCAGAAAGCCAAATAGAACCACTCGATCAAATTATATTAAATGTAAAGTTGAGCCAAAAATTAAAAAATTCGCACAAACAATTTTTTGGGCTATTCGGATAGCTACTTATTGATCTAAAATATCAAATGAAATATTATTCCTTATGCTTGTACAAAGTATAATTTGAAATACGAATTTTTAGCCTGGATTTATTCATTGAATAAATTCAGGCTGAAAAATAACATTTTTTACAATGAATTATAAGAAATAAGAAATGAAATGTTCAGGCCATATATAACTAAATTACGTTTAAATACCATATCATCAACTTACTTTTTTCTAATATCGTTATATTTTTTGCAGTGTTACTAGTTGGACAGGTTTTAGGTTTTTCTAATGATCTTTGGAATACTATTTTAAGCATTTCCCTTTGCACAGCATTTTGGTTAGTTAAAATTAAATATTGAATGATGTCATTTTAGTAAAAAAAAATTAATAATTGATTATATATTAGGGTTCTGAGATCTCCAATAGATAAAAAGAAAAAGACAAGTTATTTCAGCAAAAGTACAATTATCTATTGCATAATTGGCTATATTTTCCCACCTATAATTCTCACATCTCTGTATATTTTCAATACTTTTTTTGGGTATGTTTTCAAAGGCATAATAATGTAATTTTTTAAATAACAGATTATATGCTGTAATTGTTTTTTTTTGCAGATTCAAAAGGCAAGATTGTTCTTTCCGGAGCAGTCATTACGATTTGGTGATAATTGGCGGGCAATTATCAATAAAGCTCATTTGTTTTGTTATCACATTCTTTCTTATTATAAAAATCAAAATAGATGTGAAAAAATCTCGGGAAAATAACGATAATAATTTGGCTTCAAAATTTAAAGAATTGTAAGCAATAAATCAAGTAATTACTAGGATTTAATTAACTACCCTTAATTTAGTTATTACTTATTAAAGTGCGAAGAGAAAGTTAAAGACATCTCACATTACCCCAATATTTGAGGTTAAATATCAATCGAAGGTCTTTAAAATTTTCATTATATATTGGACATTTATTTATGTACCGCAGTAGATCCCATTTTTGGTTTATTTTTCAATATAAGGGCTCGCGTATAGGGACCTAAACTCTAAATTCTGCCACATGTTATCAAATGGCCTTTTTTTGGAGACTTCGGTCGGAGAAATCTCATTAAGTACTCTGCGTAGAGAATTAAAACTTTTTTTATTATGTCCGTAGACACATTTTACACAGAAATGCGGTAACACCTTTTTAATTATCAAGACCTAAGTGTTTAAAAAAACCTTTGCTTAACTTTTTTACTTTTTTTACATCGTACCTGAATTTTTATCAAAATTTTAATTGCGCATTTCAGTGTAAAATGTGTCTACGGATATAATAAAAAAAAATTCAAGTCTCTACCTGGAATAAAGTATTCCAAATCTAAAAGTAGACAGTTGCGCCTTTTTTGGGGTATGTGAGACTCGCCTACCCTGCTATACATATTTTCAAATTCAAAAGGCACCAAGTCTACTTACTGAATGTTTTGGATAAGTATACTTATTGAGACTTCTTCGACCAAAGTCCCTCTAAAAAGGCCATTTGATAACATGTAGCAGAATTTAGGCTTTAGGCCCCTGTTCGAGGGCTCTAAAATTTTTTTCTTCAAGTAATATTCTGATCATAGCAAAATTAAATCCCGCTCCGCTCGTCCGATTTATTCAGCTCTTATCCTTAGTTCTTATTGAAGGTAATTTTTTTCTCTAAAAGTAACTTTTCTTTCAATTTAAGGAACAATTTATTTTGGAAACTTTTTTTCATAAATGGGTTGCCGATGATCCCATTTTTCATCAGCAAATTTATTGTCAATGTTGAAAATGGAGATTCTTGGGTAAAATTACAAATTGTTATCATACACTATATAAACTTTTGAATTTCAAATTTTAGATAGGAGGTGAAAGACTTGGGTATTTATTTGAGACAAATTTTATGGATGGGATAGCAAGTCTAATTGTGTATCTGAGTGGTCCAATCATTTTCTTGCTATTTGGGCTAGATAGGGCCGGGAAAAAAGTTCTGAGGAAATTTTGTTGCCCTAAAGATCAAGAAATAACGTCGACGCCCAACTCTGTTAAAAGTAACTCAACTCAAGTATCTACTGTAGTATGATTTAATTAGAGATCATAATATATATTATGCATTTCTATTTTGAAATACTTTTTTTAGTAAAATTTATGCATTCATTCGGTGATTTATTCTTAAAATATTTTCTATAAAAATTTCCAAATACATAATAGGGTACTTATATTTCGCTGCTTTATTTTAATGTAGCATACTTTACATAGGTAATTAATTATTATCGGGGATCTTTATATAGATCGTAGTATGTATAATGGTAAATAGTAATATAATTAGATTTTGATTAATTATATATATAAAATAAAGTAGCAAATGAATAAATTACTTATTAAACATTATATACAATTTACAAAAAAAAAAAAAACAGAATTTGTAAGATAAAATTAAAAAGTATTATCAAGTGTATATTGAAAGTTTAGAATTTACAAAAAAATTCAAAATGCCAATACCCCAATACCCCAATAACATATAAACATAAGTATAAACCATATATAAACCATTGCATATGTATATAAACCAGATATTTAAAAAAAATATTTGCGGCCAAAGTTGTCTTGTTTCTTACATATTGGATTAAATTTTCAAAATTTTATTTATTCTAATAGGTTTAAAGATAATTTACTTTAAAATTTTAAAAGTAGAAAAGAGATCACAATTATATAAAGTCTAATCTAATCACCATTATATAAAAGTATTTATTAATTTTGAGGATATTTTAAATTAGATTTTAAATTATTCAATTAAAATTCAAATTATTCAAATATCTTGAAAAATGCATTTTTTTTCATACCCAAAGCTAGGATTTGTAAAAAACTGAGCTTTGAGCATAGTTAAACTCGTAGTATTTTTACTTTGTTATATACTTATATATTTTCGTAATTAGTCCAATACCAATTATTATAACAAGCATAATATTAAGAAGTGCACTGCCATGAGTTTCCTCATTCTTAGACTCAATCTCATAATAGTTATATAATTTCCGAATTATTACTATTGCCAAACCAAACATCAAAAAGTCTACATTAACGGTTCCATAACCTTTTTCATTCTCAATTTCAATCTTCTTCATTTTATTGGTAATTTTTGCTTCAAATTCCTCCAAAATCTTGTGAGGAATTTCGACAAGAAAATTTCCAAGATTCTCTTCAAATTGAAATTTTGCTTGTTTTGAGTACTTTTCTTGAATTTTCTGAAAATTTTCCTTTGAATTTGAACCCTTTTCTAAAATTGTCTTCGTATTGTCATTATACACTTCTTCAAAATAGTCCATTGACCTTTGAACTCTTTTTTTAAGGGCCATTTCCCTATCAGTGTACATGATCTTGTCTTTTGAAAATTTGTCATCAATTTTGGTCCCCAACTGCTCCACAACTGAAGTCCACTGTGAGAGTTCGAAATTTTGAAAAATTTCTTCTTTTGAAATCTCGAGTATTATTTTGTTCTTGATTTCAAGGTGTGCCATTTCGAGCTCTTTTTCTTCAAATAATTTCTTATTTGCGAATTTGTCCATTTGATCAGTGTATTTTTTGCAGAAATTTTCAATAGTCTTGTCCACAAGAAGTTGGCAGACTTTTTGGGGTTCCTCTTTTTTCAAAGAGTGAATTAAAACTTCCGATTTAGTTTCATCTACAAATGAGTCGCAATTATTAGTAGCACGTTGGTCATATGTTTGAGCAGTTGAATCTACCGCCTCAATGTGATCTTGAACATTTGGAT
>JAQIXA010004321.1:0-11608 GCA_034699045.1 Nanhermannia cf. coronata Gr-Ori-00579 | reverse complement strand
TCCGCACTTCCGTGTAAAATGTGTCTACGGAGATAATAAAAAAAGTTTCAAGTCTCTACGTGGAGTACTTAATGAGATTTCTCCGACCAAAGTCTCCCCAAAAAAGGCCATTTGATAACATGTGGCAGAATTTAGACTTTTGGTGCATGGGGCAGAATTTAGACTTTAGGTCCCTGTGCGGGGGCCCTTTATTGTTTTAAAATTTGATTTGATTTTATAAAAAAGAAACGGCGAGGTGCCGAAATCCTGGAGCATGAATTTGAGAAGGAATGGAGCAAAAATGGCGGAGATGAGAGACATGAAAATGATCGGAATGGAAATTGACATTTTCTTAAAAAATTAAAATTCTTAAATCACTTACCTAATTGCCTTAATTTTAATATCTTAAATCAATATTACCTATATAAATATACCTAAACTTATTAAATTATTTAACCTACCACTTCTATCCTATATACTTAAAAATACCTAAACACTGAGATATGACTATGATGCAATAATTGTTACCTAATTTTTACAAAATTTGTTTTAAAATAAATTATAAAGATTTTATTACCTCAAAAAACATATTAGTATTACATAAATCATTCTAATCGAAATAATCCTCAAGATCAATATTAGGGTCAAGTAAATCTTCACCATACATACTTACATCTATTTGATTTAATATTAAATTCTCAAAGGTTTCTTCAAGTCCAGTCTCACCAATTAGAATTGCACCTTGGAGTCGAGAATTATGGATAATCACCTATAGAGATAGAGAGAGAAAAATTAAAATTTTATTAAAATTTTGATCATAATTAAGGCCCCCAAAAACACAAAAAGGCAGTCAAAAAACATTTTTTCTAAAAATGCTTTCTAATTCACACCATTGTGAGATACAGGGAGACATCTCAGGGTAAATGAAAGATAGGCTGATATCTCTCATTTAGAGAGGCTTGGATATGAATAACTCATTGGCTGGATGGCCAGAACGTTGGCTTTAGACGTGACTCTTGGGGAGCGCGGGTTCGATTCCCGAATGAATTTACATTTTTGTCCAAGTTCTCACACCATCTATCAACTTTCCTATCTCAACCATCCCATTCACCAAAAAAGTATCTCAGACACCCAGCCAAGGCTCATAAGGGCAGAAAAAGCAATTTTTGTAAAAAAAAAAGCACATTTTACCCACTTTTTACAAAATAAATAACAAAAATACACTTTTCTGACACTTTTCGTGAAATTCAATAGAATATATTTAGAAATATTGAGTATTTTAGAAAATATTTCAATGAATTTATATGAATTACAAGATCTTTGAAGTTAATATAAGTGCAAATTTTTCAGTTTTAGCTAATTTTATACCCCTGAAAGTTTTTGCTAATTTTTCATAAAAATCTAAATAAAATGTCATAAAATGACTTAAACGTCTCAAAAAGCTCTTACAATAGTTAATTTTAGTGTCAATTTGGGGATAAAAAAGCACATTTTGAGAGCATAAAAAGCCTTAAATAGCAATTTTTGAGCTTAAAAAGGAGTTAAAAAGCACTTTTTCTCAAGTGAAAAAGGTATCAATCAATTTCAAATTTTGAAAAGCACATTTTTGAGGGCCTTACTTAAATGTCACCTTAATTTAATTATAATCATCAGTACTATGATATTTACCTTAACGTATTCTTTGTCTTTTGAGCATCGGATGATAGCAGTGAGTTCATCTCTTGAGAATCCCTGTCCATTATAAAGTCCGAGGAGGACCACTTTATAACCAAAAAATTTGGTCACATGAGAAAAAAGTTCAAAACAAAAATCCGGCTCGATTTCTTTAAATAATTCGGGTGAGTTGAGAGAGAGCTCCATACATTTCCCAGCAAAAAGACCCATTTGTCGAGCTTGTGTCCAAAGTCTCATCTAATTAATAATTAGAGAGATAAGTTAGAGAGATAATTAACAATTAATTTAGAATAATAATAAGTAAAGGCATTAATACATGAATACAGGAAATTGGAGGTTTTGGGTTTTGGAGATTTTGAGCATTAGAGATTTTGGAAATTAGAGATTTTGAGCATTAGAGATTTTGAGCATTAGAAATTTAGGAAATTGGAGATTTCGGGTTTTGGAGATTTTAAGCATTGGAGATTTTGGAAATTAGAGATTTTGAGCATTAGAAATTTAGGAAATTAGAGATTTTGAACATTAGAGATTTTGGGTTTTGGAGATTTAAGAAATTGGAGATTTTGGGTTTTGGAGATTTTTGGTTTTGGAGATTTAGGGAATTAGAGATTTTGGTTTTGGAAATTTAGGGTGTGAATTATATTTCTTACTTGAAACCAATGTTTAGACCATGGCCATTCTGGACAGCAAATATCTCCAGCAGCAAAAACATCCGGGTGTGAAGTCTCCATCCCCTTATTCACAAAAATCCCCCTCTCTGAATCACAACGACCACTAAACCAATTACAATTCGGCCTCACACCTGTCGCTGACACAATAAAATCAAATCCTAAAACATCTCCATCAGAAAGCTCAGCATAAATTGGCCAATCTTGATCCTATTTTTAAAAAAAAACACAAATATAGAATATATTTTAATTATATAATTATAAATGAATAATAGTAAGTAGTACCTCTTTCTGAAGAGCCCTTTGTCGATCTAATAATTGAGCATATTCTTCAGGTGAAAAGACACGAGAGACTTCAGTGAGATATTTAATTGAGATCATTTTCTCATCACAGAGACCTTGGAGAGCCAATCCTTCAGACCAATCTGGACCTAAGGCACTCCCCTTCACAAGATACTTGGAAGATGTACCTTAAAAAAATACACACAGTAATCATTAGATTTATTATTACCTACCTATACATATTTTTTATAAAAGTAAATTTAGGTAGGTAGGTATAAGGTACTTATAAATTTTAATAGTAAAACTTTATACATATTAAGGTACTCATTTAATAAGGCATAATCAAAGAAAAATAGTTTAAAATTTGGTAGCTTATGAGAGCTTTGTAAAATTTAGGTTTTTTCGAGCTGGAACCAAGAGAAATTAAGTAAGATATAAAAATAAAATAAGAATAATATTATAATATAAAGACAGTTTCTAAATTTGCCAAAAAAAAGCCATCAATAACCGTCGAAAAACAACGAAAAGTGTCTAAATTAGCCAAAAAACCATCATAAACTGTCTAAATTAGCCAAAAAAAACCATCAAAAAGTGTCTAAATTTGCCTAAACAATAATTTAGTAGATCTTATTAAATCATTATGCATTTAATGCTTGAAAATATTAAGTCAAAATTTAGGTTTCTCCGAGCTGAATCTGAGATAGAAATAAATAATATAATACTAGAAATAAATAAAAATAAAATACTTGGTGGTAGATCATCAGAGAGTGTGTATTTCATTCTTTTCGAAGGCCCAGCTCCATCATCAGCAGTTGGGAAATTATTCGAATTTTTTAATTTCATCTGAATAAAAAACTCGGCGGCCGCACTGTCCAGATAATGTGATGAAATTGACCGATCTTTTACTGCCCAATAGATTTCAACACCCTTTACTTCATACCTAAATATATAATTATATAAATAAATATATAATAAATATAGGTATAATGAAATAATTACAAAAATAATTTTTCAAAATTGTAAAACTTACACAAATTCAGTCGCAATCCCACCATTACCAACAAGGAGGACTCGTCGAGCTGTTGCGATTTTTTGAGTCAAATTCTGAACAGAGTGAGTGTCTCTGATCCCCAGGATCCTCTCATTCACCAGGTGGGGGAAAATAACTTTTGGTGATGCTCCAGTACAAATACATAATTTCTTATATTTAAATGAACCATTTGATGATGTTCTAACCACCTAAATGGCAAATGAGTGTATATTTTTATAAATAAAATAGAAATAGATTAATAAAATATAGCTAAATATTATTACATGATTTTGAGAATCGAGTTCATTAACATAGTCATGAATAATGTTAACAGATTGATGAACATCTTTGAATGACTTGAGTGATTTCTCCACGATGACAAAATCCTGGAGAGTTTTACTCAACCTGACCACGTTCGAGGCCTCCTTCACCACGGACGAGGAGCTCACAAGCAAAATACGAGCACCAGAATTCAACTCTAGGATCTGCAATAGAAAATAAATATAAAAAATATAATTAAAAAATGAAATTAAGGGTTTAAATACACACTTTAAAGGTCAAAATTAGGTTTTTCAGAGTTGAATCTGAATCTGAGAGAAATCTACGTAAGAAATAAAATAAAGGGAGAGATATTACCCATGTTAAATGCCCTTATAAACCTAATAACTAATAATAATATAAACCTTAATTAGACTAACCATAAAGGTACTTTGTACTTGGTAAATTTCTAGTCAAAATCAGGTTTTTCCGAGCTGAATCCGAGATATAAATTAGAAATTTAACAAGGGGATTTTTACGATAAATGAAAATGAACCAGTAGGACCAGTACCCTACCTACTACCTGTTAAATTTGTCCATATTAAAAACCTAATTATAATATCATAATTATGCAATTGTGCTAATTTTTTTAGTCAAAATTGGATTTTTCTGAGCTGAATCTGAGAGAGAAAATGTAAGTAAAAAAAATAAGAATTTCTGGCTGGAAATTATAACCTGTTCAATACATGAAACACCAGCAATTCCACCACCAACAACACAGAAATCATACTCGATCAGGTCCATCAGGTCACAGGGTCACAGGTCAAAGGTCACAGGTCACAACAAGTCACCAAAATAATTAACTAAATGGATATACATTTAATTTTAAATTCTTGTTAAAAAAAAAAGAGAGAAAAAATGAAATTTTGAACTGGGTTGATTGGCGGATTTTTCTCGACTCGCCCGCAGAATTTTGGGGTACTTGAGATTTTTCTATCTTGGAAAATTTTCAAGTTCCTCACAAATTCACATAAAATAAAAATTGCAATTTTTGAGTTTTGGTTTTTGACCTGACCTGACCTGGACCTGTTGTCTTCTGACCGCTCTTACCTGCTCAAATTTTGGCCATTGTCGACAAATGAGTAGCCTAAGGATCCTGTTACCGTAAATTGTACTTGTAATCCTAATTACTTTGAAATTTGAGTTAGCTTTTATTGATAGTAGATCATAAAAAAATTGCAATTTTCAATTTCGATTTTTGACAAAATTTGACCTTGACATGCCTTGTGTCCGTCTCAGTGACCCTGCTGACCTCTCATTTTTTTTGCCTATTTCTCGACTACTGTAATTTGTAATTGTAATCCTAATTACCTACACGCACTTTGAACTTTGAGTTAGCTATGTAGAGATCATCGATTATTATATAATTTATTATTATTTGCATTTGCAGCAGTTGATTGTCATCCTCCTCCTCCTGGGTCATCTAAACCTTGTCCAACGATGGCATCACCATCACCTCGTGACCTCTCAACCGAGTCAACCAACCTAGTCCCCGAAGGTGAAGGTAATTTAGTTAATTAAATTTTGTAATTAAATTATTTAAAAAGTACCATTATTTATAATTATAATATATAGATGATATAGATCTACGTATAATTAGTTTTATTTTCATTTAATTCATTTATTAATGAAGGGTCATTTGCTGCTGCTGAGGAAACTGAAGAGGCTAAAAAAGTCAAAGAAGAATTAGTTCATGATTTGGAAAAGGAGATGAATAAATTCCATATCGACGATGATGGAGATTCTTCACCTCCTCCTGAAGATTATAATATGACATCACCATCATCAAATTCTTCAGCATGTTAGTTTTTTTTTTATTATTGATTATTGATCGATCGATGACACGACACGACACCAACCAATATCTATAGTCCAAGTTAGTAATTGCATAGTATTGAACTAGACCCTATGAGGGTCCTTCATGACAAATTTGGTTAAAATCGGTCGAGTAGTTTTTGAGTTATGCCGCGAACAGACAGACAGACGGACAGACAGACAAAGTGCAAACAAAGTTGAATAGTAGGTGCTCGCTTCGCTCGCACAATTATAATTATTATTTATTACCCAGGTGCTGATGAAGGTGTTGGTCCAGGTGTTGGTCCTGGTGATGAACCATGTGATGGTTGGTGTAATCCCCCGTTTAAAGTCAAAGAAGGTGACGATTCAAATGCTGAGAATTTTAAGTGGAATTTTTGTGCCGAATGTAAATCTAAAATGGGCTGGAAACCCTGGAACGAAGATGAGCCACTTAAAATTGTTACCTGGACACAGAACGACGTCACTTACACTAATGTCAACGCCACTTTCCACAACTAAATTTAATTATTAATAGTCCTAAATTAATTTTATTTAATTTACTATCTTTCTATATAGAACTACCTCTCTACTTTACCTCTCTACATACAATATCTACACACCACTACACATACTTTCATAATATTTATAATATTTATATATTATACATAATATTACAATTTTTACATCTTTCTCTTTTTTTCAAATTATTCATTTCCTCCTTCTATAAGTTCTACACATAAATATACTACCGGTCTACTTATAATTATAATTATAATATGTACATAATATAATTTACCTAATTTTTCTTTAATAAAATTTATTATGTAATACAAACCTATTCTTATACACTCTGATGTTATAATTATGATAAAAGCCTAGCTGAATACATATTACCATATGTTAAGAAAGACAATTAATTTAAAATTTAAAAAAAGGAAATATATTTGTAGGTGGAATTCTCACAGTTCCAGCTGACCTTTCAAATTCAGTTAATCTGCAAAGATTTCTAGTCATACTAACCTTAATTTTTAATTTTAGTTAACATAGAAGGTAATACAAGTTTATTTAAGGAAAAGATATAGGTATGTATGTACATATAAATAATGTATGATACTAATTGGGCGAGCGAAGCGAGCCCTTACTATTCAACTTTGCTTCCACTTTGTCCGTTTGTCTGTCTGTCTGTTTGCCCAGAGGATAACTCGAGAACTACTGGACCGATCTTTACCAAACTTGGTATGGAGGACCCCCATAGTGAGGCGGTGTGCCATTTTGACAAAAATTTCAGATTGCCCCATCCTAAGGGGTCACGGGGACCCTTTAAGTGTTCACCGGGACCATAAAATTATTTATTTAATAAAAATGATCCTTAAGGTCTGAATATTATTAAACCTTTATTTTAAAAATTATTGAATTTTACTCGCAAGAAATGGTTATACAAGTTTTGCTCGCCCAATTTATAATCAACTTCTAGTGAGTTGATTAAAGCCTAGTTTTATGATATTTTTACCACACGCACCGCACCCTAAGGAGCATTTTTATGTATTTATTTAGCCGCTGGCTTTGGTTGAAATCTATAGTCGAAAACTTTTGTTTGCTTTTTTTTCAAAAAAAGTTACTTTTGATTTTAAATATCTCAATGATCGTAGGGAATTTTTTTGAAAAACAAATACACTCCTCCCAAATTTGTTTTTTTTTCTCTATCGAATGAAAAATTCAAAACCTTTTCTCTGGGCCTACTTGTTCAATCTCATTTAGTTACTTTTGACAATTCATCTAATTTTGGTCAAAATTTCAAAATTCTGTAAACTTATCTGTTGATTTCATGGCCTTCGATTCAAATGTCCGCTTGTCTGCGAATTTTATGAACGTAAAAAGTCCACCTTGTTTGCTGATTTTCTAATTTTGTTTATAAATTCAAAATTCTGTAGACTTCAACTGCTTTTAGTCAAAATATTTTGGAATTATGAGCTCTTATACTACGAGTTATTTGGGTGTCCTTCAGGAGGAATTTGGAAAATTTTGACCCCATGTAAATGCTCACAAGTCCCATATTTGTCCTTATGACCAATATTTGGTTACGTGACAAGGTCAAAATAATCATTTTCTAAAGAAAAAACATTATTTTGGATCAAAATATACCTTCCTAAAAATAATTCATGTTGAAATCTGATTTTTTTAAATTAGATATCTGGATCATTTTAAATTCTAACTTGGAATTTATAATAAGTCTTCAAAATAGATTTTAAGGTCTTTCAACTTAGGTAGTTCATAAATAAGGCTATTAACCGCACTATCTACGCATATAAGAAATTTTTGTACTAAAAGTCTAAAATTTATGTAATCTTACAATGGTATAGTATGGATATTTGTAATTAGGGGTAATCCATCGTTAAGGAGTGTAATTAGAAAAGTTGTACTTTTTGGCCTTACTGTATATAATCGTATCCTGGATTCGATTGGTAAATCTTAAAGAGCCTTTAGCTATTAATTGTACATACTTGTGGAGAATACAAATAGTTTCACTATATTTTACTACTATACAGTATAGTAGGGTACTATAGTACCCTACTATTATAGTACTTGTAAGGGTTATAGTAGGGTACTGATATATGCATCAATTTTGACTCAATGGATTTCTTATTATATCCAATCGAATACCTTCGATAAGTAAAGTAGTAGCAAAGACTTGCAAGTACTTTCAGATTACTATCTTCTCTTTTACTCACAGCAGTGAGAACCACACCAGAAGAATAAGAACCACAAAAATCATCTCAAATCATGAAAATAGCTCGAAATTATTCATAAAATGATCAATAACTATTCAATTCTGATCTAAAATTTGGAATTTTAGCATTTTAAAAATCAGATTTGAAAGGATCTATCGCCTTTAAAGATTTTTCCCATTTATAGGCCAGAAGGCTCATTATATATAGATATCCTTTGACAATTATATCCAAATTATCCAAATTTTGTAGATTTTAACATTGCCTAGGTGGAGCTATTTAAGAGACATCTATAGTCTCGAATTCTCAACGGCCAATATTGGATTTACCCCCTTAAGGGGGCTTTTTTTAAAAACTAAAAGTCCATATAGATATTTTGAGACTATAATAATCAATTATAATGATTTTGCAACTAAAAAGTGCAAAATTAGTTAGTTGGTGGTTAAAAAAGAGAGATTTTGAGAAAATTTCAAAATTCAGTTTCATAAAGTATAAAGATTCTAATTTTAAATTGACCCAGGGAAGGTCAGAAGGCCGATAAATGGCAGGTCTGTAAATATTTTATTTCAGTTTTAAATTAGGATGTACCAGAACGATAACTACGGAGTACTTATTTATAAAATAAATTTTAATAAATTTTCTTCAATTTTAACTCAATTCGGCTTTGTAAATTAAGGATTCAAAAAAAAAATTTTATAGTGATGTACTACCGTAGATGTGTATAGAATGCGAGCTAAAAAATATTTTTTGGTAAAAGAAAAGATTAGGATTAAAGCATCGAGAGAGAAACGGAAGAAAGGGGACGTGGAGAGATTACAAAAAATCTGTAAAAACTCAACTTAATGCCCAAATATTCCTACTTACTTACTGATCTCATACTCGCTATTTTTTTTCTTTAAAAAAAGATAAAAAATGTAACATTTTTCAGTATTACAACAGACTATAGTATAGAATAAAGGATTGATATGATATGGGAAAGTGTTCATTTCAAGATTCAAAGAAAAGTTAACTAGTATCATTTCCCCCGATTCATAGATCATATTTCAAAATTCTTTTTCCTAACAAAATGTGCATGATATTCCTATGATTCGAAATTATAAATCTGGCAGAATCTTTAAACTAGGTACTACTTTTTAAGACCTCTGAAAAAATAGGTTGATAATAATTTTTGTCAAGAAAGTACATGAGAGTCAGAGTTCAGCTCTGATTTGAGTTTCAATATCGATGTAATGAGGTTATTTGGTACTTTTTAAGAGTAAGTATAATCTGCAAATATTTATAAAAATATTACCTTCAAGTTTAAGGGTAGTCAGTCTTGTTTCAAGATGCCTGAGAGCAAGAGATGGGACATTCTCAATGAAATTATGTGACAGGTCGAGTGTTGAAAGTCGGCCCAAGGGGGCGAAGATTTCTGCCCCAAAACCTGACAGCCAATTCCCTCTTAACCTCAGTGAAACGAGAGATTGTAAATTTTGTAGGGATTCGGCTGATATGTGAGTTAATTGGTTGTAGGAAAGGTCCAAATCCTGAAAATATCATAAAAGTTATAAAAATTTTATACCATCAAGTTTAAATAAGTTTCATAAACTTTTAAAAACAAAACTAGATTTGTCCAAAACCTAGTTTAATGACTGAAAAAACTTCAAAATCAGAAAATTCAAATAAAAAAATGAGAACCTTATTCCTCATCTTTTATTAAAAATTTTGGATCAATTTCCAGTCCAAATTCTCTGCCACAACTTGTGACTTGAAAATAGTCAACAAAAATTTTTAATTACAATTTTGCCAAAAAATATCAAAATTGAAGCTATAAAATATTTTTATCTCTTCACAACAAATATAAAAATTTCGTAGTACAAACTACTAGTAGTAGTATATTATTATGATTCATTTTGTCTAATGAGAACTACTGGTAGTACTAGTACTGATAGTAGTAGTAAATAGAGAACTTATTTATGTCCTTGTGTCGATAAAAAGTCTAATAAAAACGTCTCCAAAATCAAAATACATCTACTAGTACTATCAGTAGTACTAGTACTAATTCTAGTATTAGTTATAAGGGCTTGTATAGAGCTAAAGGGGGATTTATTGGGCTGACTGAGCAAATCCTTGCTTACTTGCCGGATAAAAAGATCCCTAATATAATTTTATCCACAAAGTTTATTGGGACACTTTATTTTTACTTTTAGTTGGTTTTTCCCATGGATATTTATGTCACATTTTCTACAGTATCATAACATAAGTACTAGTACTAGTACATGGTATAGCAGGTTATATAGGGGCCCTTTGTCCAACAAATTATTACCCACATTAATGCTAATACTTAATGGACAAATCAAGCTCATTTTCAGGACTTTTTTTCCACATTTATGCGGGTAAATATTGCTATCTATTTGTACTTACAATTCCACAGTTTTTATTTCTATTTTTGTAGCTTTATTTTTGATTATTTTTCATACAAAAGACTAATAAAATTCTCAATTTATATCGAATTTTATGAAATTTCAGTCAAAATTAATTGATATAAGTCATCTGCTACAAAAATCTAAAGATTATTTTCGGCTTTTTAAGCCTATCAGTATTACGAAAACTTCAAAAATTGAGTAATTTTTTAAAAAATTTTTAAAAGTTCGATTGAAAAGTAGACTTAGGTATCTATCTAGTGTATAACTATCGTACTAATCGTAAGTATGCTTTTTTTTAGCTTTTCTTGTATTTCAATATTTAATATTTAGTAGTTTTTTAAAGATAATAAACGAACGAACCTGTAAGCCAGCCAAATCTCGGTGAAATATCCCAATATTTTTCACTCTATTTCCAGAAATATTAAGAGATTTGAGTTGAACCAGCCCAGAAAAAGACTCGTAGTTCAGCTCAAATAAATCATTCTCAGAAAGGTCGAGTAAGTTGAGTAATTTCAGTGAAGAAAATCCCCCTGGAGGAATCACTGAAATTGGATTTTTCTTAATCACAAGCCTGTGAAGTTTTGGATAAATTTTGAACTCGTCAGAGGTGAGGTAGGTCACATTTGTGTCCACGAGGTAGAGGTCGAGGACCGAGTAGTTTTGTAAACCATGGTTTTCTGGGTAGAAATCAACCAATGGGTTCGAGCTCATGTTGAGTAGATAGCCTTT
>JAQIXA010004320.1:0-11610 GCA_034699045.1 Nanhermannia cf. coronata Gr-Ori-00579 | reverse complement strand
ATAATTAGCATTATGTCACTGTATATCAAACAAGAATGCATTTTCTTATACAGGAAAGACAATAAAGATAATAATAATAATACTTATTATTAATTATATTTACTAGGTATTAGTGTAAAACAAGTAATTAAGGTGTTTCAAGATTTTTCCTTTAATATTATTATGCTAATACGAGACAAAGTAAAAAATATTTAAGACTACATTATTTATTATTTATTCTTTAAAATAGCCAATAGTAGTAGACGCTATGTGAAATATTGTGTATAAATTAATTAATAAATTTAAAAATTAATCAAAGTATAATGACTTTTCAAAGTAAAGATCCTTTCCTTTAAAAAACTAAAGCCATAAATACATAAATCATTCATATTGGGAAAAAAATGTGGCCAAGATAAATTGCATGGTGAGAAAAAAAGGTTTCAAGTGTCACAGTCACTACTATACTAGCTTAGCACAAAGCAGGAATGGGGAGTGAGTCCAAGTCAATTAAAATTCTTAAAATCTGTCAAATATATTTTTTTTAAATGACTAATTAAGTAAAAGAGGAGTTCTCATTCCTAAATTATAATTTATTAATTATTTAATTTACTTTACTTTACATATAGGTAGATAGATAATTGATAATAATCTCTTTAACTCGAAAAATAGCACCTACTCGTTAGAAATGAAATACATAAACTTAAAAATTGAGAAAAACAGACAGACAACTATCTATACAGTAAATTATAAATACAGATACAATAATCATCTGCTGCTAAATCTGATGATTGTAAATTGTAAAATTTGTAATTTGATCTCGAGATTTTCTTAAAATAATTCAAGACAAAAAAGAAAGCATAAATAAGCATGTGTTAGTATCCCTACTTTACTTTAATTTAAGATATTTGAGATAGCTTTAAAAAAATAAATAAAAAAATGCAAGTGTGGCACAAATGTCATTTAAAAGTAAAAAGATAAGATAAATATGATTTTAATTTAGCATTAAAGCATTAAACCTCGAACTCTTCCATTGTCATTATCATTGTATTGTGTCGGCAAAATAAAAACAAACAAACAAATAAATTCTATTCTATATTACTTAACTAACTTGCATTTTTTAAATCCTACACTTACTAATCTATATACTAAATAAACTTCACTACTATTGTTAATTCTACTTGTTTTGTTTATGAAGCAGTAAAGAATTAAGAAAGAATCCTAATTCAAAAATATTTTATAATAACAGATCTGCCGGGAACTCGAACCTTGAGTCTTGTCAATTGTCAAAAAATGTCAATTTTTTGCTCAGACCATCAAAATTCAAAACCCAAAGTACAATGTCATAAATTAGAATTTAAGTTTATATTTATGAAGCATATTAAAATAAATAATTTAAGTCGTAATGTCATGCCATGCAAAAATATCAAAAATTATAAAATACATCTGCCCTGCTGATCTTGATCTTAAACTTAAAAATTAAATTACATTTATTTTATTTTATTTAATTATGTCAATTTTTTGTCCAGATCATCAAACCCTCATCAAGTAAATGTCATAAATTAGAATTTAAAGAGCTTTACTGACCTTATTAAATTATCCAAAGTTATTAAATAAATCCAAAATTTCAAGAATCATGCCATGTTTTTTTTGGTAGAATTATAACACACTAACTGTCATAAGATAATTTTAACTGTACCCCCATAGAATAACAAGGGTATAAGAATCCATTCAAGAAGGTAAGAACACACAACTGTCGACTTGTCACTTAATTGTGGTCAAAATTGTCAATTATAATTAGTTAATTGGGTAAAGTTTAATTGAGTTGAGTTTTAAAAATTGGTATTTTAGTAGAGCTGCTCTACGCTTTTTTTGTAGTTGACAGCTCAAACTCTGCTGGCGAACTAAACCCAAAAAACTCTCGAATGGTTTTGAACCTTATAAAATCCCCTATAGAAAATATCATGCATACTGCATACCCTAGCTATACATAGTAAAACATAGCTCTTGGCTATATTTTCGAGTTTTTAGCTTGCTCTACAAAAAACAGTTTAAAACTGCCAAAGTTCCTAAATCTGGTTTTTCTGAGCTGAAACATTTTATAGGTAGGTAGGGTATACAGTATATAGTTTAGGTATTAGGTATTAAATCTCTATAATTTAACAATTTTTGGCAATTCAGATTTTTATGTAAGGAATTTTAATTTTGATCTATCCTTTGTTTGTAATGAACTTTTTTGCAAAATTACATAGCTACGATGATCTATGATTTTACAATTATCGGATAGGGTAGCAAAATTTTTAAAAAAATCGAAAATAATACTATAATTTGTAAGGTCCAACTGATCGCAGACCCAAGATCAAGTCTAATACTAATAAGGGTATTTTGCTTGAAGTTCATTTTTACTATAAAGATTCATTTGAATCTGATCACTGATCTGAATCTGAATTCTGAATTCAGATTCAGAATTCAGATAAGTTTTTAAGAAATTGGATTTTCAACATATATTTCATATAAGTATTTGAAATATTATTTTAGGCAGTTATATTTTGATCCTAAAGCATAAATAGTATTTTTTTTCTCTGGAACGAACCATTTTGACCTTGTCAGTTTGTCACATGTACGAAAATTGACCAAAATGTCAAATATCAGTTCAAAATAAAATTTTGAAATAAAATCTATAATAACTTATTATTAATAAGTCACTCTAAATAAATGTCACAATTACTCATACTCATAATACAGTAGTCTAGACAGATTCGGTCAGTCCTGTCCAATTCGGTCAGTCCCAGATAATTAAGGACAAAAATAACATACCTGCCTAGTTCATAATGGCATAGGTATTACTGATAGTCAAATAAAATTACATACTTTAGGTAAATTAGGAATTTACCTTCTTTTTTAAAATAGGTATTATGCAAAATATAATTTTCAGCCAAGAACGCAAAATTTTTTACGCAAAAAGAGTCTGATGAGAAAAAAGTTCAGAATTGATCGAGCTAAAACAACCCTTTAACTACTTGCATACTTATACGTACAGAATACATAGATATTTACATACTTATCTACTACTTACCTACTACTAGCAAAATAAAATGTAAAGCATTGAACTGCAAACGGGATATTGTAAAAAATGTATACAATATCAGTTGTCAGTAGGTATACAGAAACAGAGTACAGGGTGTTTTTGTATATGTTGAGAATAGAATAGAAAAATATCTAACATCTGAATCTATGTTCTATGTACAACTTGTCTATAAAAGCCAGATATTATATAACCTTTAAACCAGTTGTCTGTCTAATCTGCCCCTATATTCTTGTCCGTATCTCACAGTATTCAGTCTACGACTGATACATAGATATTATGTATTCATATATAAGTATAATAGTCAGTGCTGAGAGAGAAAAAACCGGCGAGAAATCCCTTTCCTCTCTATATCTGATTTTTTATAATATTTTACCTAACTATTTTGACTCTTTTGGTGGTACTATACACTATCAATGGTATTCCATGGTAGTTGTATGATCGTAGTATAAAGACCTTAGGGCTTTTGCTTTTATATTTTATTTTACTATCTCATACAACTAGTTACTAGTACATAGTAGTACAAGTATCTTTATAAGTTTGAAAGCCATTTTGTTTGAAGTTTTTGAACTAACTCTTCCTCCATCTAATCTCCTACCAAACATCACATCACAGATTCAGATGATCTTCAAAATAAACTTTAGATTCTTCAGAAGCATTATACTTGATACTAGTTGTAGTCAGTAGTACTACTGAAATATTAAGAGTTTGAGACAAGAGTTTTGTAAAAGACATTATGGACAAAAACTCAAAACCAGAGATCAAAAAATTATATTTCTAGATTCTAAGTTCTTGAAATGAAAATAAGCCACCCACCCCTATGCAAGATACTTGTCTAGTGCCTAGTAACTTATATTATTATTATTACTTAAACTTATTACCATTGAGATCTCAAATACCTTGTACGTAGATAGTGAATAGATACAGATAGATGTAATAAAATAAAAATGCATTCATGAGACTCTGGGCCAAATAAAACACGCACATTTATTTAATCTTAAATACTTTGGCATAAAGAACTAGGAAAAAATTACCCATATAATATAGTCAACATAAAATGCAATTGTAGTCATCAAAAAGCTCTATTCAAACCCCACAAAAAATTTCTGAAATTTCTGAAGCCAATTGGTTCTAACCCTAACTAACGAGTATATCTTACGAGTAATATCTTTTGCAAAAAATTTATAAAAAACATAAAATATTTGTAAGTCAAGTCTCTCAATTAAGATCCTTTTTTCGTTTTTGTTCAAATTTTGGTCGATATGCGTCTTAATAAGCCTTAAATGATTTTAGAAAAAACTTTAGAAAAAGCTTTAAAAGTATCTTTACAATGAGTAGCATAACTTAGAAATCGAGCTAATTTAAATATCTACAAAAGTATCTAGATATAAATACACATATTATTTTTTAAATTTTTTCAAGAATTTTTTCTACTATCAGTATAACGAGTAGGGTAGGAACTATGAATGCAAATGCATGGAATTACTCTTTCCACAAATTACCTTTTTTCTAAATACTCTATTTGTAAAACTTGTAATCCTTTTTTTAAATAGCAAGTAAGTACCATACAATTTAAGAAATGCTATTTAGAATTTAGTAGGGATTTCTATAGGATATATATAAGCAAATACCAAAAGAACCAGATGCAGAATGCTGCTGCTGGTACATTAAATAAACAACTTAATTTTAAATGCTTTAATTCCTTTAAAAAAACAAGACCCTACTCACGACAAATTAGGTATTAATTTTAAGTACAAGATACAAGTATTAGTTATTTTTTCAGTTTTTTATACACAATTTAATCTTGTTTTAATAAAGAGTTAATGGAGATTTTTGCAATTCTTGTTTAAATACCCTACTGATATGCCCAAATTCGTAAAAATATACAAAATACATAAGTATCAGTATTCAGTATGTTAGGTATTAGGTAATGGCAAAAGATTAAGATTAATGATTCGAATTCGAGTTTAACATGACTGGTATAAGTTCGTTAACATCCCTCAAGATTCGAGTAAGACATTTATCCGATAAATTTACCTGATTATACAAGTTTATAGAATTTTACAAAATGTGCTAATTTGTTAAGTTTTCTTATTGGAAAAACGAGTCATTAAGCTCTTGAATAATCTGTCTGTCTAAAAACCTAAAAATTTAGCAAATATTCTAGATCCTTAAGCTTGATTTTTAAGAAAACTTGATCGAAAAATTTGGATAATTCAAAGTTGCATTTAATCCAACATTTTATATGTATGCAATTCAAATTGTCATTTCAGCAAATCAACCTGTGTATTTGTATTGCAATAAAAAATATAAAAAACAAAGATTGACATGCCTATGCTAAACAGATCCATTGTTAGTTTGATGCAGATATGCAAATTATATCTGGTTTTATTTTTTGATGGATCGATCTGATAAATTCAAATTCAAACCTACTTTGCACTTGTACAAATATATCAGTATAAGACTGTATCTGTATAAGGTATATTACATAGTACAAACTTATTATTATTCTCAGCTTATTTACTTAGATTTGTAGACAATGACATTTTGTTTAACAAATTATAAAGACATACCAAATACCATACCTGTAATTCTTATAGTTAGTAAGATTACATCTTAATTTTCTGTCAATTTTGGCATTTACACTTACACTATACTCTGCTTTGGTAAAAAAGATATTGAAATGTCATGTCCCAAAACTTTAGTAATCGTAAGTTTGATTACAATATGTGCTTACTAGGCTAATGTGAGAAATTTATTGATTAATAAAACTCATCAAAATTCTATTTAAATTTCAGAAAAATCAGTTATACAACCAATATTATTGTTACTTTTAATAGGAGTAAATTGCACATTTAGATCATCGGTCATATATTTAAAATTGATCTATAGGTAGATAAAAAATCAATTAAAAAGATTAAAGTGTCCTTTTCTTCTGCTGCTCTTACACAAATTCTTTTCTATATATTTCCTGGAGTTCATGTTAGCGAAATTTGTTAATTAATTAACGAAAAAGTAGCTGATTAACTATTCATAAACTCGTGTTTTTTGTACAAGTAGAACAACTTAATAAAAATACTGCAGACATGTAAACTTATAAAAATTAGATTAGAAAAATCCTGCAAACATATATTATAGGGTATAGTAGTATTATTAGAAGAGATAGTATTTTCTGTATTTTCGACCCAATTTACTTTCGATCCACCTTATTTCTAATTCTAACACCATCAGCTATATACTTTGGTTAAAAATTCTTTCATCTAATTTTTCCTTCAGCTTCATCTTCATATTCCCTTGGGTCAGTAGACTGTAGACTTACTTCCTTTCTTGAAAAGAATCTAATAAAATTTCCCTATATAGGTATAACAGCTATCGTTATGTATAAGGTGTATGTATATCTAATGTAAATTATGAAGATTCTAGGCAAAATTTCTTGAAAAGTACAGTGAACCATATCTGTAAAGTGCCTAATTATTAAGGGTATAGTACCGACTGCTGGTCCTGGTCCAAATTATAAATGCTGCTAGAATTATCTCAAATTTTGGATTCTATCTGTATATTTCACACTTTTCTTAATACTTTGCAGCTTTTGACATAGATATCTATAATCATAATCATTCTTAAAAGACTCAAAAATGATAACAAACACGAGTTATATCATGCTTTTTTGTACATTTTGACAAAAATATTATAAACATGTTACTTTTTAGAAATTTTAATTTACTTCTGATTTTACCTAGACCTTAGGTAGGTAAAATGCTAAATTTTCAAGTCTGCTAAATAAAATTTTTGTCGAATTTTCTAATTAAAAAGCATCCTATATTGTATATACAAATATATCGATTTTAGAAGTGAAAGTGGAAGACTTTATATAGAAATGAAGCTGTAATTTAGTGTTCAAGTATTTTTTGGCATCTTGTGCAAGTGGTAGGCGGGTTTTTTTACGGGGAGCTAAAAAAGAGATCTTTGTAAAGTGAAAGCGGAATATATTTAGAGTGAAATACTATAAAATATATTTATGTATATCTACTTTCATTTAACTATAATATATACTTACTGTGTAAAATGTATGGGGTTTTTAGGGCGTTCAACTTTCTCTCAAATATCCTATCACTAACCATTGTACCTATACTATAGTAGGTACTCTAAATATCATTACATCCGAGAAAGCAAGTTATAGTCCTATAGCTGTTTGCTGTTATATAATATTGGGAGAAAGTTCAGAAAATCCCCATTTTGCCAAATGTTTATATAAAATGAGGACTGGCGCATTTGGCCAGGCAGATCCAGGATAATATCAATGGCAGTAGCAGTAGTAGTAGTAGTAGTAGTAGACTATGTACTGGTACAAGTATCTACAAGTACAAGTAAAGGGGAATGACTGATCGAAGGTTGCTTGCACCAAGAACATGGAATTTATAAAATAAATGGAAAATATCCTTTACTTTAAACTACAAGTTACTAAACAAGTATATGTAGTAGTACTTTCTCTACTTGAGTGCGATATGACGACTGGAAATGAAATGCCCAAATACGAGTAGAAAAGCTAAGTTTTTCAAAGATAAGGAATTTTTTTTTGAATTTCAACTAACTATACTTAAATGCATACTGATACTCGTAATATGCGTATGCGTATTGTTTTTTCTCAAGATTTAAAACTTAAAAATATCAAGCTAGCTTGCTTGAGATAGTTTATCATATCAATTTCATACCAAGCAAAGTTGACCATAAATTTTGATCAAAATAACTAAAAGGTACTTTTACCTTAAAGGTATGCTTTCTCTATAAAAAAAGTTATTTTGGTACGATAACTTGCTATATTTTAGAAACAAGATTGCAACCAATTATTTTACTCGTATTAATCTTAATTATCCCTACAGAATATTTATAACTTGAGATATTTTTGAACTATAATTTCTTGTTTTGATTGATGAAAATTAGTTAGGGCTAATCGTTTAAAAGTTAAGAGATAAGGGTCCTGATTAGTTTCTAGAAATTCTTTACATTTTGATCAATTTTATGCTCTTTATAAGGTTTGATTAATCCTAAACTATTAACTATTCTAATCAATAGCAAATAGATATTATCATATTTTTTTTTTTTTTTACTTTTTATGTACCCTACCTTATCTCCATTCATTGTATTTCATTGATTTGTCATTCGATAGAGAGGTATTCTTTTCGTCAGATCATACTCATAATTGGCTAATTATAAAAAAATTTCGAGTATCTCAGCCTGAACCTGCCCTATATCCATTTTTAAGATCTAAAAATTTTCAACAGCAGACACCTAAATACAATATTAAAATAACAGAATTCATAAAATGTTAAAATGTATCATATTTCACTTTTTTATACATTTATAGTATAGTATAAGTAAAAAATACTTTCACAGTTGGATAAAAAGGGTTTACTTCCATGCAGTTAACTTTAAGTTTAGAAAAAAATCGAAAGATAAATCTAAACTGTCTCTTGTCTTTTGCATAGGCTTAACTAGGGCATTTTTCGAGTCTTTTTTCTAGTAAGTCCCATTAAATAAGTGGTGAAAAGTTTACAATCTCACAAAAAGTTCGAGTACCAGTATCAACTAGCATTATTATCTAGTAAAGATACTACTTGTATCAGCATGATATAGAGTTTATCTTTTATAAATTTTTTGAATAACCTAGTAAAGTAAATTTATAAAACTCAATGATTTGTATTTTAAGAGGTTTTGAATTTTGAAATGAGAGAAAGTTTGAGTTTGAGACTGCGTTGAATTAAAATTAAAATTATTGACTTTAATTTTATACAAGTACCCTCCCTATACCCTAGTCGTCCATAGTACTAGATAGTAGTACTTGTATTTGTATTTGAATTTTTAGTTAAGACTCAATTTACATATTTAATTGCTAAATTAATCAATATAAAGTAGATAGGATAGGGGTAGGATCACTACTTCAAATTTTTTAAAGCATTTCATTAAAAAAATTAAAAAGCTCTAAAATAAGTACTGCATTTATTAGTAGTTTGTTTGTCCTACAAATTTTAGTTTTTGTTTGACTTATACCCTATATGAGTATAGCTTTAAGGCTTACTTAATTAATTAGATTAGAATTTTGATTTAAGCATGAATAAGTATGAATAGGATTTAAAAACCTAATTTGAAAGATATAAGATATCAAGTTAATTAAAATATCTTTCTTGCAACTCAAAATTCAGTTAATCTAATCAAAAAAATCAAAAACTCTGTCCAGGAGTTGGTACTACAACAGTACTACGACATTGAAAACTACATCCTAATCCTAGGTACTTTTTATCTTTATTTCATTTCTACAGTGTCTAGAGTCTAGAGTATTTTGCATTAATTTGAGATTTCAATTATAATAGTCTAGAGATTCATTTCAAAATGTCGAGTAACTTAATGTGAAATGATTCAATTATTTTATTTTATTTTATTTTAACTAAGATACATAATACTCACAATGGAAGTAATTTGGAGGTTTATAAGAGACTAATAAAGATGTGATGTAATAGACCTTATGGATCAACATTAGCAGAATTGGCCTGTCAATTTCAAAATTTCAAAATTTGAATAATTATCAATTTTGTTTATCACAGAACCTTGAACCTGTCGAAATTGGAAATTCCCATTGATTTAACATGGAGATTTTCTGCAAAAACTCGTGAACAGCATACCTACAGCATACCTGAAAATCTAAAAACATCATATCTTTGCGTTTCAGGTCATTTTGAACAACTTTGAAAAAATTGACCAACAAACACATTATAACTTAACCTAACCTAACTTAGGTTAGGTTGGGTTAGGCAGCTAGCCTAAACTTGGAATCGGGACAGAATTCACAAATACACCGAATTTTGCACAGAGGGGTATTTTTATGAGGAATCTAACTGGCATAGCTGCCATGCTAAATTGACCGGATGTCAATTTAGCTCAATCGTTCGTTCAATCAACGAACGAACGTTCAATCGTTCGTTTAGCATCCGGTCAATTGACATCCGGTGTCCAAAGTTGACGTTTTTGAGAATATCTCCAAATCGGTTAACTTTTTAGCGGAAGATCTTGGCCAGGCCAAATTAAAAATGAAGTCGAAATTGTCTATATGTTTGACCCGTTTAGTTTGGTCGCTAGGGGCCTGGACATAGTGTTCCACGTCACTTTTGGACACTTTTATGTATAAAAGTCTATCAAATCACAGATTTATTTTTATAGTACAAATTTTATTTTGACTTAATTCACATTTATTTTCAACCCCACATGGTCCACCATGGTCCATATGGGGTTGGCAACAAAATTTAAATTTTTAATTTTTGACCACAGAGTATATCGAATAACATATTATCATTTTACTCTAAATATACGATGCTTGATAAAAATTTGGGCCAAATCGTTTCGCGAGTTTTTGAGTTAGAGGTCATTTAAGATCAACATGGTTAGCATAGCATAATGTATAAAACATTTTCTTATTGCAATTTCTCAGGATATGACAAGTCTAATCAAAAAAATTAAAGAGGTAAAATATGCCACAAATGTAATTTTATCCTTTATATAATTATTAGTTAGAATCTTTGATCTATTGATCCCTAAAGGTCATATTTCTATACCATGAATATTTAGAATATGGATTATATGTCCATAAATCAGTGATAATGATAACATGTCTAATCGAAAAATATAATGGAAGACAAAAATATATGAGGATATATTGTAATTATGTTGCCGTTAGAAGCCTAACCTTGCCGTTATAGATTTGTGTCATTGTTGTTGATATAAAAGATCAATACTATGCATGTACTGGAAAATATAAAATGTCTTATACCAGTAATGACCTTTAGGGACCACCAGGTCAACAATACTTAATAAAAATTTGAATTTCAGTAGATGAAACTTGAAACCATTATACATACCATACGAGTATTTATAATGCTTTATAAATTCAAACTTCCTTGCAAAATATGTGATTTTATGTACAACCTAACCTAAATATTTGAAACAGATATTGAAATTATGAAACTGAAAAAATAGACTTTACCTATAATTATAATAGCACTAATATACAGAGTATAATGAAAATGAAGTAAAAGCCCGTTTCAATTTTTACAATTTTTTTTACAAATACGGTTTCAGTTTCAGTGAAGTGTAGGCACGACTCACGAGTAAAAGTACATGTTTTAAAGATCATTCAAAAGACATTTATTAGTTAAAATTGAAGTTGAAATTGAGATGAAATTGTTTTTCTTTTATTACGATTAGTAGGTAAACTACTTAAATCTTACACATTTTACATAATTGAGACTGCATTAAATTGCATACTACTATTACTATACAGTTTCTTGTCTTGAAGAATAAATTACAAATTGCTTTATTATCTAGAAATAAAGGAACATACGCAGGTAGTAGGTAGAGGTAGATAGATATTACAGAATACATTGCATCTGCAATTTAAACCAAGTATCAAGAACCAAGTACCAGCATACCTTCTCTGACAAACTTTTTGAAAAATTGACGAGGGAATTTCAGGGAACCTGAAATTTTTGTAAATGTGAAAT